>JAJEJO010005722.1:14470-25809 GCA_020662805.1 Glaucomys volans
TTTTTTGGTACTGGGGATTGAACCCAGGGGCACTCCACCACTGAGCCACATCCCCAGCCCTATTTTGTATTTTGTTTAGAGACAGGGTCCAACTGAGTTGCTTAGGGCCTCGCTAAGTTGCTGAGGCTGGCTTTGAACTCGCGATCCTCCTGCCTCAGCCTCCCAAGTGCTGGGATTACAGGCGTGTGCCGCGCCCAGCTTCAAAACTTTATTCTTTGGCTGGAGTGGTGGTGTACACCTGTAAGCCCGGTGACCCCGGAGGCTGAGGCAGGAGGATCACAAGTTAGCGGCCAGCTTCAGCAACTTAGTGAGGCCTTAAGCAACTTAAATGTTGTCTCAAAAAATAAAAAGAGCTCAGGGGTAGTTCAGTGGTCAAGTGCCCCTGGGTTCAATCTCCAATAACAAAACAAAACCATAACAAGAAAAACCACTTTATTTTTTGTCTGTTCCTCTCCATCATCTATGGTTGCTAGATATTGATATTCACCCTGTACAAATTCTTTCTCAAAATATTTACTGATTTATTTTACTATTTCTTGTCAGACTTGTTCTTTGTTCATGTGACAGTGTACTGAGTTCTCATTTGTATCTTGCTGTTGGTAGGCCTCTCTTGTCTGGAAATTTTACCTTTGGGTTAAGGCACAGCTTGGAAGAGCTATGTACCTGGGCCCCATCAGGGTGGGTATTTGTAGTATGACTTTTATGGCAATTTGCTTTGACATGGTACCATTTATCTTTTCAATCGTTCTCTCAAACTGTTAGGTAGAGTTTTCCAGAGGTTCTTAAATAGATGGGAGAAGCACATGTCTTCTATTAAGTCAGACATGAAAGAGATTTGCAAAAATATAAAATAATGTCATTTTTCTTATTTATTTTTCGGTTGTAGATGGACACAGTACCTTCGTTTTTCATTTATTTATTTATATGTGGTGCTGAGGATCAAACCCAGTGCCTCACACATGCTAGGCAAACGCTCTGCCATTGAGCCCCAGTCCCAGCCTCTCACTTTTTTTTTAATTTGGAAAAATTTTCACAAAATGGATTATTTATATTTACATGTAATGGGCATATACATGATTTTTTTCTTTTTTCATGGGGCTATGGGTGGAACCCAGTGCCTCACACATGCTAGGCAAGCGCTCTACCACAGAGCTACACCTTCCAGCCCTGAATGATATTTTTAAAGAAATTAATGAATATCCCATTTTAAACATTTCTCTGTTTGACTTTCTAAGACACTAAATATAGATAAATATTTTTAACCCCCAGAAACAAGAAGCTCACAGGGGCCTCGATAATTTTTAAGAACGTAAAGGAATCCTGAGACCAAAAATGTTGGAAAACTGTTGATTCAAGGTATCATTAGAGCCGGGCGCGGTGGCTCACGCCTGTAATTCCAGCGACTCGGGAGGCCGAGGCAGGAGGATCGCGAGTTCAAAGCCAGCCTCAGCAACGTAGCGAGGCCCTAAGCAACTCAGTGAGACCCTGTCTCTAAATAAAATACAAAATAGGGCTGGGGATGTGGCTCAGTGGTCGAGTGCCCCTGGGTTCAATCCCCGGTTCAAAAAAAAAAAAAAAAAGGTATCATTAGATGGGTTTTCTGTTAATTGCTGCCTACTGCAGCATGTCTGAATGACACAGAGCAGATTTCTTGGGGGAAGAATCTGACTTGGTTAGACAAACTGCGAGCCACTGTGGTTGGGGAAAGATAGCTGGGCTGGGGGCCTAGGGATGAGACAAGAAGAAACTTAGACTGCTTTGCCTAAGAAAAGGATAACAATTTGGGGTGAGGGAGCTAGGGAGAGGAATACAGGAAGTGAAGGAGCAGAAGTCCTCACCTTGTGCCTGGGGAGGGGGTTGAATGGAAGAGGCCCCAAGGAAGCTTCCTTTCTGGGGACTGAGGGATTCTGGGAAAAGGAGGCCATAGGGCTCTCTTTTGATCAATTCTCCTCAGGGTCCTTCTGTGAGACAGTATCCTGTTACTGCCTCCAAATCCTCAGTGAACATCTACTATCATTCCCAAAAGCCTTGGTGAATGAGTTTGGGGGAAACTGAAGAAGGGGAGCTTCATTACATGGTAGGGTTTCAATGAGTGGGGTGGAGAGAAAAGGAGTTGAAATGGGATGAGCAATTCTGAGCAAGCAGGAAAGCAGAACCAGAAGTCACTGGGTAACATGTGGGGTTCTCCTGCCCCATCCCACTATCTCAGGCAAATCCCTGTAGATCTGGAAAGGGATCTAGGGTTTCCCACCACAAGGGGATTTGAACCCAATGTAATTTCAATTTCAAAGAGCTGTGCTTGGGGCTGGGGGTGTAGCTCAGTTGGTAGAGTGCCTGCCTCGCAAGCACAAGGCCCTGGGTTCAATCCCCAGCACAGCTGTGCTATTGCAGCTGAAACCTGGATTGTCAATGTACTGGACTGCTATTTCCTAGAGGACTTGGCCTTTAATGGCTGGAAATTTGCTCTCCATCCTTCTCCAGGTGCCAGAAAAACATCCTTCAGCTCTTTAACTTCCTGGTGAGGATGCAAAAATGTAAAAAGCAGGTCCAGGTGCCTGGGGGGGTTCTTTGTAGAGGAAGTCACATTGATTTTGCAAACATGCTGCCCCAGCACTTTATTATAGTATGGCAGTCCTCTGGGGTTTTTCCTACAGGATGGCTTTTTTTTTTTTTTTTTTTTTTTGCGGTACTGGGAATTGAACTTGGAGCCTCACACATGCTGGGCAAGTGCTCTAGTGCTCTCCCACTGAGCTACATCCCAGCCCTAGGATGTTTATTTGTTGCGTCGACAAAGAAAAAAGGTTTCTTCACCATGCTTTCACTTAGATATGGGTGATTTATACTTATCTAGTACGCTGTAAAGTCTCATCAGGAGTTAGCAGTTGGAAACTTCATAGTTTTCGGGATGAAAGGGGCAATCTGGGTTATGACATCATCCCTGTTAATTACCCCTTTGCAAAAAAAAATCTGCCTGAATGGAGAAGAGGTGGGTGTGTCTATGTGGGTATTTAACGTGATGATTAAAATAAATTAATGATAGTTTTCACTTCTCTAGCATCGTACATCTTAGGATCTTCTTTAAAAGTACTTCCACAAGCTTTAATTAGGAAGAAGTAAAACAGCCCCATTTTACAAAAGAGGAAAACAAAATGGTGGAAGGATCCTGCGTGGGGTAGGGTGGACTTTGGCAGAATAAAGCGATGGGTTGAAAGTTTCTTTCCTTTTGACCAAGAATTGATTGACATTCACAGGTTTTTTTTTTTTGGGGGGGGTACTGGGGATTGAACTCAGGGACACTCGGCCACTGAGCCACATCCCCAGCCCTATTTTGTATTTTATTTAGAGACAGGGTCTCACTGAGTTGCTCAGGGCCTCACTAAGTTGCTGAGGCTGGCTTTGAACTCTCGATCCTCCTGCCTCAGCCTCCCAAGTGCAGGGATTACAGGCGTGCACCATTGCGCCTGGCTGACATTCACAGGTTTTAAATGAAAAAAACAGATTTGTTCACACCTCAGAGGCAAAAATGACACATTGTCCATAAGAAATTATTGCTTAATGGGGGCTAGGTGTGTAGCTCAGGGGTAGGTAGGACACTTGTCCATTATGTACAAAGCCATGGGTTCCATGTAAAAAATGAATTATTGCTTATTATAAGCCACCTCCTAAGGTTAGCTAAACAAACAAATGAACAAAAAACAAACAAGAAAACAGTAAATCCTAAGAAATCAAATGGACCATAAAATGCAGAAGTCCTGATTTCCAGTTTCCTCTTTAACTATTTTCAGTTTCTGGTTATGTGTGGAACTGTCCTGGATCAAAAATGGAGGGGATTGGCGCTGGGGACATAGGTTGGGGATAGAGCAGTTGTCTAGCATGCGCAGGACCCTGAGTTCCATCCCCTGCCCCCCCTTTTTTTCCATACTGAGGACTGAATCCAGGGCCTTGCACATGCTAGGCAAGTGCTCTACCACTGAGCTATAGCCCCAATTTTTATTTTATTATTTTATTTTGAGATAGGGTCTTGCCAAGTTGCCCAGACTGGCCTCAAATTTGCAATCCTCCTGCCTCAGCCTCCTGAGTAACTGGGATTTCAGATGTGCACTACTGTGCCTGGCACCATTATATTTTTTATAGGTCATTTCCACTTTCAGATGAAGAAAATATAGGCAACATGATCAGGTGAGTGGAAGGAAATGCAGAGAAAAATAGACTTCTTTCATTAAGTATCTGAAAAGGGCCAAACCAGAGATGTAAATTTTAAAAGAAAAATATTCAAACATACACAAAAAGTAGAGTTCCCTAATATTTATCACCTAGTTTCCACAGTTGAGACTTTTGCGATTCTTGTTTCTGCTAGTCTCCCTACTACTTGTTTGGTTGGAACATTTAAAATCAAATCCCAGATATCATCTCATTTTATCATAAATACTTCTTTTTTTTTTTGTAAGAACTTGAGCTGGGTGTGGTGGCGCATGACAGTAATCCTAGTGGCTGGGGAGGCTGAAGGCAGGAGGATGGAGAGTTTAAAGCCAGCCTTGGCAACTTAGTGAGGCCCTAAGCAACCCAGTGACACCCTGTCTCTAAATAAAATTTTTAAAAAGGCTGGGGATATAGCTCACAGGTTAAGTGCCTCTGAGTTCAATCCCTGGTTCCCTCCTGCCCCCCCAAAAGAACGTGGAAAATAGACCCATAATATCATTATCACCCAATCGAAAAGTTCATTCATGTTATCTAATAATCAGTCCACATTGTTTCTATTGTTTCACATTTGTCCAAAAATTGCATCAGTCAATGTCTCTCAAGTCCTTTTTACTTAAGAGACCTCCCCTCCTCCTTCTTTCCCTCATTCCATTAATTTGTTGGAAAAACTGCATCATTTGTCCTGGAGAATGTTCCAGTCTATATTCAGCTGGTTGTATTGTTTTCTGTTGACTTTCAACATTTCTCCATCTCTTGCATTTCTTTAAATGGTAGTTAGATCTGCAGGCTTGATTAGCTTTGGGTTCTTTCTGTTTTGTTTGGGGCTTTGATTTCTATCGCATTGCATTACATCAGGAGGCACATGGTATTCTGGCATGCCATTTGGGGTCATGATAAGACTAAAGCACAGGACTCATCATGTCATAGTAACTCCGTGTTTTTCTCATTCTATTACCTCTGCATCTAGTAGCTGTGATTTTTTTTTTCTTTTTGAAAAGCATCTGTTCCTACTTAATGATCCTCTGGAGCTCCGTGTGGCTTCAAGCCGCCAGGACCCAGGCACCCCCAACGCCCTTAATCTTCTCCCCAGCTCTTCTGCTGGAGAATTTGGCTTTCACGATGACAGGCTGCTTTGGGAGCTTTCCCTTCCCCAAGACTCTAGAGTAACCCCATCGCACTACATCAATGATGAGAGCGACTCCAGTCTTGTTTTTGGCAGCATTTACTCGCATCTGCTCACTGACCAACGTCCACAGTTTATCAAGGTTAACAGTTGGGCTGAAGCTCTGGTTCCTCTTTAAGTGGTAATGCATCCTACCAACTTCCCCAAAGTAACCTGGGTGATATTTGTGGAAGTTAATCCTGTGGGGATACATGCCATCAGCATTACCCCAGCCTCCTGGGTGCTTCCAGTGCTTGCAGATGCGGCTCACGTGGCCCCCAAATTTCCGATCTTCCTCAGTCTGGATCGCGGGTCTGCAGTGGAAAAAGAGAAGCCTCAGCGAAGTCTCGCGAGGTATGGAACGCAGGGGCATGTGATTTTGTTTCTTTGTGGTGCAGGGGATGGCACCCAGGGCTTCATGTATTTAGGCAAGTGCTGGTACCACGGACCTGCACCTCCAGTCCTTTTTATTTTTTTTATTTTTTCTATTTTGAGACAGGGTCTCACTAACTTGCTGAGGTTGGCTTTGAACTTGCGATCCTCTTACCTTAGCCTCCCAAGCGGCTGGGATTACAAGCCTGTGCCCCCACGCCTGGCTGATCACTCTTCTTATCAATGCTTTCCCCACCTTTGGACAGTGCTACCACTTAGTATTCCATTGACCCAAGTATCTTTGATGGCTTGTCTTCTGAAATAAGATGTTCAAGGATGGTGCTGTACTTTGTCTTCCCCACATCTGTGATAAAAATTGTGAGATGTCCTTAACTTTCCTCTTTTCATGTATGAATACACGACCAGTGAAACTCCACATCATGTACAACTACAAAAACAGGACGTTACACTCCATGTATGTGTGATATACCAAAACACATTCTACTGTCCTGTATATCTAAAAAGAACAAATAAAAAAAGAATTGTGAGATGTCCTAAATTAAGTTACTGACCAAAGAATGGAGGAAGGAAGGAGATAACTGAAGTTTATTTTAACTGACAGCTTGCAGCTCAATCAACAAA
Source organism: Glaucomys volans (assembly GCA_020662805.1). Lineage (NCBI taxonomy): Eukaryota > Metazoa > Chordata > Mammalia > Rodentia > Sciuridae > Glaucomys > Glaucomys volans. Next base: position 20,847 of record JAJEJO010005722.1, read on the forward strand.
GAAAAAGCAAAAATAACTGCTTCACATTCCTGTCCTGTAAATACTGCATTCTGCTTTTCGAACCAACCGACCAAGAAACAGCAAAAACTTCGGTTTATGGACTTTGCCCGCTTCATGTAGTCCGCCCCTTTTACCTGTTAAATATATTCAATTTCTCTCCCCCAACTTTCGTTACAAAACATTCTGGCACTTTAGATGGAAGGACATTTTCCGACTGCTATCTGGCCATGATGCTGGTGGCTTTGGGAATTTGTCCCAGGACCACTCTTTTCACCTTTTAGTATCTGGATCAATGCAATAAACCTTTATTTCAAAAAACCTCTGAGCCTCAACAATGGAGTGAGCAACTCGAGAAGCAGGCTTTTCTGCAAGGGGCGTCGTTCCTTAGTGTGGGAAATGGAGAGAGACCTATATTGGATGCCACACAAAGAGGGACGATTTCAGAAGAGGATCCGAGGAGGTGTGTTTTGGGGCGCCGCCTTTGTTGAGTAGGATGGCAGGAAGAGACCCTAAACCAACCCTTCATTTACACGGTATCATCCGCCTTCAGAGCTACACTGCAGAGTCAGGAGGTCAGGACACTTGGGAGACCCTCCCCCGGGTGTGACCTGTGGCAAATCAGGCCCCGCCCCGAACCCCATGCAGCCGGACCTTCTGCGGCTCCAGGTGGGTGACTAACGTTTCCGGCACAGGCGCACCCAGGGACTTTCCCGGGCTTTGGCCCCTGCCCCCACCGCGCCCAGCTGGTGCGGGTGTCTCGGCGGGGGCGGGGAGCGGGCGCAGGAGGGGCCGCCCCACCCTAGCTCCGACACCTTGGCGCCCTCTGGCGGCCGCGCTGGGCGTGGCGGGGCTGGCCGGGGGCGGGGCTGGCCGGGGGCGGGGCTTGGATCTGGCTCTTTGGCCCTGGGGTTGGGGTGGGGGTGGGGGTGGGGGCTGGGGTGGTGGTTACCGGCAGAGGCTGCAGAGGTTTCGCAAGGACATGACCTTAAGGAGAAACCCCTCCTCTACTGTGTCACACGTGGTTGCCAACCGGGGCTAGCGAGCTGAACTTGTTCTCCGAAGCCCGGGGTGGGAGGGCCCGAGGGAGGGGCTGGGCTGAAACGTCCAGACTGGTGACTCCCTGCCTATTGCCCCTGCATTACCGCGGCGGCGCGCCCTGCGCCCCGGGCCTGGAAGCGGGTGCGAGCCTGCACCCGGATTGCATCCCGGCCTGCAGTGGAGGTGACGTCATTCCACTGGGAGTCAGCAGAATGAGGTCACTGTCTTCTCCCCTCCCCCACTCCGATTCCGAGAACCGAGGCCCCTGAGCCCAAGCCGCTCCAACCAGCGCCCACAAGCTGGGCTGGAAGGTGGGAAATGAAAGATCGGGGAAGTAGGGTGCTTTGCAAATAAAGAACAAGGGAGTCACGTGCTTTAGCCACTGAATGTGTTCAGTTAAGGCAGTTTAGGGGTGTCTGGCAAGAGAAGAGAGGCTGCCCTAACCCCACCCCGTTCTCACGCAGGCAGTGGGGGTAGCCCTGGGAGTTGGTTTGTGTCCCTGTCTTGCTAGGGCACCAGAAAAACTCGGAACTAAAAGGCTGGAGGACCGCTCCTAGCTCCACCTTCATCTAACTGTCACTCTGGAGAGCCGGTCACTTCAACCTTTCTGGGCCTCAGTTTCCTCGCTTGAAGGATGAGGGGTCTAGAGTAGATTATGGAATATGTTTCCCAGTCCTCTGTATGGCGGGGGAACTGATAGGTGTGTGCCACCGGTCCTGACACCATCCACCAAGTCAGAGCAAAAAGGCAGGACCAGGGGCCAAGCTGTCACTCCAGTTCTCACACAGGCGTCGGTTCTCTTCAGCAAGCATTTGAGCATCTCTGCCTGTACGTCAAACACAGGCTTGTCCCTATCGTTTGCGGGATCTGGGGACAAGTACGCATCGAGGAACACATACAATATGTCTCATATTTAAAAACTATAAATCAAGTTGACAAATGGTTCAATAAAATATGTTCTATCTTCCTGCCTTGATGGATATACCTTGTAACAATCCAGAAGGCCAAATTTAAGTTTGGAATTCTTGTATTCCTCTGCACTCTGGCCTGGAAGATGTGGGTACAGAAAGTGACCCCAGCTCAAAGGACATGGTGTGGCTTCCTTCTCTTCTAAGACTGGGTCCAGTCCACACCACAAGAGCCCTTTCCCACAAGTCTAAGCTCTGTCTAGATCCCTGTAAAAAACTGCAACTTAACGGGGGTACATTGGTGACACAATCTACCTTCAGGAGAACAGACTAGGAGAAGTGCTTCAGAACCTGTTGAGAGAAGAATTCTGAGGTCCCGGGTACCTAGAACATGGTTCTGGGTACCATGAGCACATTCCTTGGCCCCATGACTCCTTGTCCCATGTCTTTGTCCCTCTTGCCCCGTCTGAAGGTGGTACTGGCCAGGTTTGTGGGGGTGCAGACTTGGATCCAGCACAGCCTCTTTACTGAGACCATCCACCCAAACAGCATGAACTGCTAGGCAGATGGAAGGTGAGGAGGAGGGAGGGTGCTGGGAAAGGACCCATTTCTTTTATTTGGAACCAGGGATTGAACTCAGGGGCGCTTAACCACTGAGCCACATCCCCAGCCCTATTTTGTATTTTATTTAGAGACAGGGTCTCACTGAGTTGCTTAGGTAGGGCCTCACTGAGTTCCTGAAACTGGCTTTGAACTCAAGATCCTCCTGCCTCAGCCTCCTGAGTTGCTGGGATTACAGGCGTGCGCCACTGCGCCCAGCTGAAAGGACCCATTTCTTAGAGGTGGGAGTGCTTATACTAAGTCTCCCAGGAAGGTTGGAGTGTCTGCAAATTATGATACCAACGCAGTAAGGTTGAAGGGTGAATCAATGTTTTCCAAACAGGCAAAGTTTCCAGTGGCCACAGGCTGTGGAGCCCTTGAGGGCCAGTGTCACTGCTCAGAGCAGGCTGAGACCCTTCAGCTCATCCTGGAGTAGCTCCCCAGTGGCGCAAGTCTGTACACCTCTCCCTACACCATGTCACCTTGGTAGTCAGCCCTCCTTTACCAGTTCCAAGGTGGGGAAACTTAGCTACTCAAAGCTGTCCTTAGGGATTCTGCCCCTCCCCCACTCCCTATCACCTTGTTTGCTATGAGATGATACTCATAGCAAAAGAAAAGAAAAAACTTTCTTTTCTCCCCCCTTCTTTCTTTTGCACTTGGCATTGAACCGAGTGGTGCTTTATCACTGAGTGAACCTTTTTTCCCACATCCACACCAACACCCATTATTGCTTGTGTTCTTGATTTTCAAGAATACAAGTAATGGGCTGGGGATATAGCTCAGTTGGTAGAGTGCTTGCCTGGCAAGCACAAGGCTGTGGGTTCAATCCCCAGCACCACACACACACACAAAAAGAATACAAGTAACAATAAATGTTGGTGAGGATTTGGGGAAAAGGTACACTCATACATTGCTGGTTGGACTGCAAATTGGTGCAAGCACTCTGGAAAGCAGTATGGAGATTCCTCAGAAAACTTGGAATGGGACCACCATTTGACCCAGTTATCCCACTCCTTGGTTTATACCCAAAGGACCTTAAATCAGTGTACTATAGTAATGCAGCCACATCAATATTTATAAACTGCTCGATTCACAATAGCTAAGCTATGGAACCAAACTAGGTGCCCTTCAACAGAAGCACAGAATGAATGGTTAAAGAAAATGAATATATATATGCAATGAAATATTACTCAGTCATAAAGAAGAATGAAATGATGGCATTTGCTGCTAAATGGATAGAACTGGAGACTATCATGCTAAGTGAAATAAGGAAATCCGAATAAACCCAAGGCTTAATGTTCTCTCTGAAATGTGGATGCTAACACACAATGCAGGGGGAGAAGTTCAGTGGATTAGACAAAGGGGAATGAAGGGAAAGGAGGGGGATGGGAATAGGAAAAACAGTAGAATGAATTGGGCATAACTTTCTTATGTTCACATATGAATACACAACAAGTGAAACTCCACATCATGTACAACCACAAGAATGGGATCCTAATTAGAATAAGTTGTACTCCATGTATAATATATCAAAATATGTCAAAATGCACTCTACTGTCATGTATATCTAAAAAGAGCAAATTAAAAAATTATTTAACAAAAGAATCCGCTTGGTATCTGAGCTTCCTCTGAGTGCTCACAGGAGACACCTGAATATTTGAACCCAAAGGAGGATTTTTGTCTTTTCCTTTAATTAGAAGCCCCCTGTTGGGGCCCTGCTGGCTGTCCCTGCTGACAGCTTTTCTAGATGCCCTGTAAAGACAAAGAGATGTGTCCCTGGTCACCTCTATTTCACATGCTCAGTTAGCATACCCCTCCCCTCTCCTCTTGCCCCTTCTATCTGCTACCAAATGCATCATGACCCAGAGGTAGCATGAGTGCAGACCCACCCCAGGGGCCCCAGAGTGGCTCGGGCTGGCTCTGAAAGGAAGGCCCGTTTATCTTGTCCATTACTAGGGTCTTGCCTGAAGTTTCTCCTTGGTGACAAGTCAGTCAATTGCAATAAGAAACCAATAATCCCTGTCCCCTTGCCCTTGGCCCTCCTTTTTTTCTTCGAGCAAGGTTTTGATTTTAAGGTCTGTTTGTCCCCAGCTGACCAGGTGGATGGGTGCCTTCCTTGGTCCTCTGGGATTGTCTGATTACTTTCTTTACTAACTTTCCACTTGGGAGAAATGGTTGATTCTGCAGGTAGAGAAGGTGTTCCTCAGTGAGTTCCTTGTGCCAGAGTGACATAGGATAGAAGAAAGAGGAAGAGGAGGAAGAAGAGAAAAGGAGACAAAAGAAGGATAAGGAAATATAATTTTAGTTTAAGGTTCAGTATATCGTTTCAAGATGGTCACTCCCAAATTTCTGGGAAATCTGTAAATTTTTCTCCTCTCCTCTCCTCTCCTCTCCTCTCCTCTCCTCTCCTCTCCTCT
>JAJEJO010005722.1:25909-57622 GCA_020662805.1 Glaucomys volans
CCTCTCCTCTCCTCTCCTCTCCTCTCCTCTCCTCTCCTTCCCTCTCCCTCTCCCTCTTCCTCTCCCTCTTTCTTTCCCTCTCCCTCTCCCTCTCCCCTCTTCTCTCTCTCTCTCTTTGGTACTGGAAATTGAGCCCAGGAGTACTTAACCACTGACCCACATTCTCAGCCCTTTTTATTTTTTATTTTGAGAGCAGGTCTCTAAGTTTCTAAGTTACTGAGGCTGGCTTTGAACTGAGATCCTCCTGCCTCAGCCTCCTGAGCTGCTGGGATTAGATTACAGTCATGCGTCACCATGCCAAGCTATAAATCTTAAAGTTATTGCAAATTTGCTCATTTATGATAATTACCTTGGGCACTGTTGATTATCCTATGCGATAAACAGATCTCAGCAAAGAGAGCTACAACATTATAAGAAATTTATAATTTAGGGGACTTTCCAATGTTATCTGCTGATCAGATAATGAAGACCTCATGGGCCTAAGGATCCTGGAGTAATTAGATCACCATAAACCCTCTTGTGATCATGATAGTGATATCACCCCCACATAACTTCCCATGCCTACCCTTTAATAGAAGAGCCCGAGAGCCAGGTGCGGTGGTACACGCCTGTAATCTAAGTGACTTGGGAGACTGAGTCAGGAGGATCTCGAGTTCAAAGCCAGCCTCAGCAACTTAGCGAGGCCCTAAGCAACTCAGTGAGACCCTGTCTCTAAATAAATACAAAATAGGGCTGGGGATGTGGCTCACTGGCCGAGCGCCCCTGAGTTCAATCCCTGGTTCAAAAAAAAAAAAAAAAACTAAACCCAAACAAGTGAACAGAACAAAACAAAAACACACAAGAGCCTGAGAACCCCAAAACTTCTCTTACTCTCAAGATGGCCCACATTCTCCCTGAAAGTATCTTCCTTACTTTACCCCCAAGGGATCTCTCTGTTGAGATAGCTTGTGTTCTCCCTTACATATCTGCTTTCTTTTCTTTTTTTTTTTTTTTTGGAACCAGGGATTGAACTCAGGGATTGAACACTCGGCTACTGAGCCACATCCCCAGCCCTATTTTGTATTTTATTTAGAGACAGGGTCTCACTGAGTTGCTTAGGGCCTCGCTAAGTTGCTGAGGCTGGCTTTGAACTCGCGATCCTCCTGACTCAGCCTCCTGAGTCGCTTGGATTACAGGCATGTGCCACCACGCCCGGCTCATATCTGCTTTCTTAAATAAATTTCCATCTGTGTCTGTCACTGGTGTGTGCTGAAATTCTTTTCTGTCACACCAAGGGCACCACTTGTCCTGAGTCAAGCATGCCCCATCTCTGGGAGCTCCTCAGGTCCATGGATCTGGAGAGGGTTGAAGGCAACATGGGCTCAGGAAGCTGTGGACAAGGACAGGGGTTGTAGGTTCAGACAGGCTGGCTCTTATAGCCAGGTTTCAGAGTCCAGCCTGCTGTAGGGGGAGTGGGGCTTCATTAGATCAAGGTTTGGGGCGAAGGTACAAGGACATATCCAACACTGGTGGTCACCAAGAGAATGCTGTCCACCACTCCCCTGGAAGTAGGCCAAGCCCACCAGGGGGATAAGGGCTTCACTGGCCGGGGCGGGGGGCTCCCTCCACCTACAACCCTACCTCATCCCTATCATTGTGCTTTTCCTAGCAGAGGTCAGACCCATTCAGTCACATTTTGGCTTTTAAGGCCCCAAAGGAAGACAACAAAAATTCCCCTGGGCACAGTGGCCTCAGATGTCTCGATTCCCACCCAGATCCCTGGCTGTGGGAGGGGAACTAACTCCAGCCTTCATTCCATCAGTGCTGCAAGGCCAGCGAGCCAGAAGTTGGCAAGTTGTCATGGATACCTGGGAGCTTGGTCCTAGCAGAGAGCAGAGGGTCCAGCCCTCTGCAGGACTGGTGGATCTGCTGGGACCATGGGAATGTAGGGCAACTGAACCGCTGGCCAGTGGGGCCAGAGAAACTGGCCTCCCTGCCTGGATCAGACCAGACTCCCTCCTTTGCTCCTCTAACCAGGGTTTTCTAAACCTTAAAGGTATAGGAACAGGCTGGGTGTGGTGGTGAATGTTCATAATTCCAGTGACTCTGGGAGGCTGAGGCGGGAGGATCACAAGTTCAAGACCAGCCTCAGCAGTTTAGCGAGGCCCTGAGGAACTTAGTGAGAACTTGCCTCAAAATAAAAAGGGCTTGAGATGTGGCTCAGTGGTTAAGTGCCCTGGATTCAATCCCTGCTACGGGGCAGGGGGTGGTGGGCAAGAGGGGGATACAGGAACCACCCCACCCCCATCTTGTTAAAATGCAGATGTTGGGTCAAGAGGTCTAGGGTGGGAGTTGTGGGTGCCCAGAAATTCTGCATTCCTAATCAGCTCCAAGGTGCTTTTTCTGAAACAATTGCTGCTGAGGGCATTTCACAGGACACAGAGCAGCAAGGGCTTTAATCCAGTCAGAGTGGGTTTGAGAAACCTCAGGCAAATTCTGAACAGGCTTCCTGGATCTGCTGTCTTAGGCCGTGGCTGTGAACTTCAATCTCCAATCCAGGCCTCCAGCCTTACTGGAGTGGAAGGGCCCACGCCCTGGTCTGTTTTGGAATCATCCACCATCCACCACTCCAGAGAAAGGAAATCAGCAGCCTGCATTTCGGGAAAGCATCATTATTTGAAATTGCCCTGTCCCTTCTCCAGCCCTCCAAGTTATATAACGTGTCCTTGTTGAAAATGCTGATAATGCTATTTGGGTGGCATGAAGCCAATTTCTGGCTGCATACTGCTGGTGGCTGGGGCTGGGGTCAGGGAAGGGGGCAGGGTCTGAGGAAGGTTTAAGGAGAGAAAAGGGTCAGGCAGATGGAGAGAGCAGTAGGGCTGGGGTGGCCAAGGCCTGGGGATAAAGCTGATTGGTGTGTCAGCAAACTCTGTCACTGGCTTTGGTGATTCGAAAGGCAGACACGTTCTTTCATCTCTGTTAATCCTCATCTGATACAGAGGATTTTCCTGCCATTAAATCTGGAGCAAGAAAACTAAGCACTGAAACCCGCAGAAGCAACAACTCCTGTTCGCTTTCTGATCTTCCCCCACCCCCAGCCTTTCTTTCTCTGTCCAACCGTCTTTTATCATCTGTGGCTGACTGATTTGGGAGATGGAGGGGCTGGGGCAGCCCAAAGACCCCTTGGAGGCGCAGGACCAGGCAGATCCCCAGGACGGTAAGCAGCATTTGGAAACTGTCCTTGAAGGTTTGTCTGCAGGGGTTTCTCTGCATCCATTTTCTTGCTGGGTTGTCAGTGATACCTTCTGAGTCACTGTCAGGGTCTTCACCTGGTGAAGGGTTTCCAAATAGATCCAAGCTGAACTTTGGGGGGAGCTTGTGATTCACTGTTGGCTTCTCTTAACCCAACACCAGGGTCATGGGGGGGGAGCGGAGGAAGAAATGGATGTGAAGAAGGGGAAAGAGGTAGGACATTTTAGAGGAAGTGAGGAGGTAATGGTGTTGGTGATGGGGAGTGTCAAGGTGACCTGTGCTTGTTTTCTCTCTTCAGGCAGGGATCCCACAGCTGGGTGGTTCTAAGCCACCAGGTCTGTAAAAGGGATGCTGATCCTGCTTCTCCATGGTGAGTTTTGCTGCCTGTGGGTGCAGGAATTGGAAAGATGCCCGGAAGTCACATGATTTCTACCCAAAGAATTCAGTTTTCAAGTGGCTTCTATGATCTGGACATTCATGATCAGATTTCACTGCAGGAGTGAGTGTGGGGGAGGGGATAGAGAATGAGAGTATCAGCAAGTGGTGCCCCCCCATTTGTTTCAAAGCGAACCCCACCTGCACCCCAGCCAAATATTTGAAATAGTCTCCTCAGTGACTTTCTTATTCTAATCTCAGATATAAATTTATTAATATTATAACCCCCATCTACAGTCCTTTGCTAATCATGTTATTTTAAGCTCATTTAGTTAAAACCCTCAATCCCTTCAAGAAACCATTTTCCTAAAGGAGAAAGAGAAGATGAAAGATGTTGGAATTGTGGGGCTATACAGAATTAGAGATGCTTAAAATTTTTTCAAAGTATCTTTGTCCTGTTTTTATATGCGTTTTTTTTTGTTTTTTTTTTTTTTTTTTTTGTGGAACCAGGGATTGCACTCAGGGACACTCGGCCACTGAGCCACATCCCCAGCCCTATTTTGTATTTTATTTAGAGACAGGGTCTCACTGAGTTGCTTAGGGCCTCGCTAAGTTGCTGAGGCTGGCTTTGAACTCGCGATCCTCCTGACTCAGCCTCCCAAGTCCCTTGGATTACAGGCGTGCGCCACCACACCCGGCTTTTATATGCGTTTTAATGTCCCAAGAAGTGCTGCGTGTGTGACTCTTGGCAGGGCGCTTGCTTACTGCGCATGCTCGAGGCCCTGGCTTCTACCCCCAGCACTGCAGAAACCAAACCGAGAAGATTCATCACACAATATTTTCCCCAGCTCCGGCTGCTCTAATCTGAGATAGCCCAAGGAAAAATCTGTAAAGGTCATCAGAAGTAAGTGATTTGACCCACAGAATCATTTTTTCTGACCCTTGGGATGAATTTAATTATTTGAGGTAATGATGATCTATGTAATAGACTTCTGTATGCAGCACCAGTAGAGAACATTTTACCAGATCATTCTAAAACAACAGTAATAAAATTTTCTTACTCTTTATTTCATCTTTTCAAAAAGTAGAACCTGCTCTGTTTAATCAAATAGATACACAATGTACCTTCAGCATGTTCGATACTATGAGGGATCTTTATCCTTGAGAAAATTACATTCCTTTATGGGAGATCCAATAAATAAATGAGAAAAAATTGGAACGAGGCATAGGGAACATTATGATAAATAAGATACAACTTCCTACCTTGAGGAGCCTCCAAAGGACAGAGGTTGACATTTATATAATAACCAACAGCCAGTTTCTTGCCATTTCTCCTACCTAGAAAGGACATGAAGTTTGATTGACTCATGGGGACAGAATGTTTGCTTCTGAGAGCACCCAGAACTCTGCTGTCCTTACAAAATGCAGAGTTCAGAGCCTACATACCGCAAAATGGGCACCATCCTCGCTACAGAAACCTGAAATACATCCAGACTTCTTGTGACAGTTGGAGGACTCAGTGGTGACATCATTTGCTAACAATAGAGGCACTTAAAATTAATGACCGTCTCCACGTCCCCTGGTGCTTTCATTTAAAACACACTCTAGCAGCACAGAGAATATTTCTCTGACGACCATGAGTCACAAGCAATAGGGACAACATGTTCCTGAGAAGCAGGCAGGGATAGCGCTCTATCTCCTTAAAAATGACAAGCGCTTGGGGGAATCAGAAGTGGCTCACAGCAGGCGAAATTTGGGGCAAGATCAGAACAGAAATTCTCCTTTTGAGAACATACAGCTCTCCTAGAAGTGCATGTTCTCTCAGAGGATTCAGTGTCCACCTCTGTCCCCTATGTCACCCCCTCTCAAGTCTTCCTCTTATTCATAGTATAACATGCAAATTTCATAAATTGTTTTCCAGATCCCTCACATCTGACTTGCTCTACCCTGAGTGTTTAAAAGGGGGTCAGGGTTTGTGCTTGGTCTACCTCCCTGTCTTGGAGTAAAGCATCATGGGTGCTTTATAAGGGTTTGTTGGTTGAATGGGTGAAGCTGCACAGATTAGAACCTTTACTCAGCCTGAGGGACTTACTCATACTAGGGATTAAGTCTCCTTCTAAGAGGGTAAGACTTGCATTTTTTTGAGGTGCTGGGGATGGAATCCAGGGGCTCACTACCCCTGATCCACATTCTCAGCCCTTTTTAAAATTCTTTAGATTTTGAAATAGGGTTTCCCTAAGTTGCCCAGGCTGGCCTTGAAGTTGCGATCCTCCTGCCTCAGCCTCCTGAGTTAGAATTACAGGTGTGCACCACCACACCTGGCTGGAAATGTTCTAAATCTTGATTGGGATGGTATGTATACACATATGTTATACTTACTGGACTGTCTGTTAATGTTGGTACATTGTATTATAAGTAAATTCAATTGGATTTAAAAGAAGAAAGAATGGCTGTAGGGATAAAATGACTGCACTCCAAGTGGAATCAATCCCTCACTGTCAAGAGTTAAGTACTGTGGCATGGTGAGCAATATGCATGTGAAATTCACCAATGTCATTGTATGGAGCAGTAGTTCCTACTTTTTGATTGCCTAGTAATGTTCCATCATATGGATGTGCTTGTTTATCTATTCCCCTATTGTTGGACATTTAAGTTGCCTCCAGTTAGGGGGTATGTCTTAGTTTGGTATCTGTCACTATAATAAAATACCTGAGGTCAGGGTTTTTTTTGGGGGGGGGGAACTGGGGTCTGAACTCAGGGGCACTTGGCCACTGAGCCACATCCCCAGCCCTATTTTGTATTTTATTTAGAGACAGGGTCTTGCTGAGTTGCTTAGGACCTCAGTGAGTTGCTGAGGCTGGCTTTGAAGTCGAGATCCTCCTGCCTCAGCCTCCCGAGTCGCTGGGATTACAGGCGTGCGCCACCACGCCTGGCAAAGGTTGGGTATTTTATAAAGAAAAATGGTTTATTTAGCTTACAGTTCTGGAGATTGAAGAGCTTGACACCAATATCTTCTCAGTTCTGGTGGGGGCCTCATGGTAGAAGCATGTGTGAGGGACAGAGACGAGATGGCAAGATAGGAACCAAGAAGGATTCAGAGGCTATACCAGGCTCACTTAAAACCTACCAGCTCTTCTGGGACTTCCTGAAAGATGGATAATTACATTAATCCCTCCCAAGGGCTGGGTCTTTAATGACCTAATTGCCTTCCACTAGGCCCCACCTTATTAAAGGTTGTACCACCTCTTAATACCACCACCCTGAGGATCAGGCCTTTAGTACGTGAACCTTTGCAGGACACATTCCAATAAGCAGCCCATAGCAGGATAATTCTCAGTATTTAGTCCTGGAGACCTTTTCTGGGGTCTTGCCTACCTCTCAGAAGGGAACAGATCTTTACCTTGGAATTTCAGAAGGCCTTTGAGGCCCTCAGCAAACCACCTCTCCAGAGATAGGTATCTCCTTCCTTCATTGACTCAGTTGCAAAACTGCAGCCGGAATCCATGATCCTTTTTTCTTATCACAAAACATACCTGCATGGTGTGGGAAGCCAGTTCTGGGGTCAGGGGAGGCCAGCGGCCATGGCGTGGTCTTTTGTGCTGCATTTCTGTCTCCCCTAACCAGTTTTGTTTTGCAAATCCAAGCAGCGGGTCTTGGCCTGAGGAGCAACTGGGGTAGCCTTTGCCAGGAGTGGGAAGGGAATGATTTCTAGAGCCAAAGTGGCTGAATAGATTTTGCTGAAACCAGAAAATTGATCATATTTTCCCATGCTATTTTGGTTTCATGAGGCACAAGTTCTTTTAAAACAATTGGAATAGAGAAACATTCCAAACTCAGTCTGTGGTTGGAAACTCCATGAGTAACCATTCTAGCAAACCTCGAGGGGAGAAAACACATATTTGCAAAGCTCAGGGCCTCTGGAGAGAAACTCAGCTGTTCTGCATTAAGATATCAATCTGTGGGGCATCTGAGCCCAGCCATTGCTGCCTCCTTGCAGCTGGGGGCTGGCCTGTACATGCCACTAGTACACATTCGAAGTGCCCATTCCAGTTGTTTGCCCAGACTCAGGGACACCTTGTAACTTTTTTTAAAAATAGAGGTAAACCAGGCATGGTGATGCACACCTATAATCCCAGCAACTTGGGAGGCTGAGGCAGGAGGATTGCAAGTTTGAGGCCAGCCTCAGCAACTTAGGGAAGTCCTAAGCAATTTAGTGGGACCCTGCCTCAAAAAATTTAAAAAGTAATAATAATAAAAAAGGGAAGGGGTGTAGCTCAGTAGTAAAGCACCCTTGGGTTCCATCCTCAGCAACAAAATAAAATAGAGGCAAAATCCACATAAAATTTACCTTTAGCCATTTTATTTTTTATTTTTATTTTATTTTTTGGTATTGGAGATTGAGAACCCAGGGGTGCTTTACCACTGAACCACATCCACAGCCCTTTTTATATTTTATTAGAGACAAGGTCTCATTAAGTTGCTTAGGACCTGGCTAAGTTGCTGAGGTTGACCTTGAACCTGTGATCCTCCTGCCTCAGCCTTCTGAGCTGCTTGGATTATAGGGGTGCGCCACCACGCCCGGCTATCATTAGCCATTTTAAAGTGCACAGTTCAGTGATATTTAGCACATTTGCAATGTTGTGTGGTCATCACCTCTATCTAATTCCAAGACAGTTTCCATCTTCCCAAAGGAAACGTTGGCCTCCCTATGACCCAGCAGTCATTACTCCTATTCTCTGCTCAGCCCCTGGTTACCACTAATCTGCTTTCTGCCTTTAGGGATTTGCCTGTTCTGGAATTTCCTATGAATGGAATCATATAGTATGTGGCCTTGTATGATTGGATGATTTTACTCAGCAGAATGACTTCGAGGTTCATCCTTCATCTACATTATAGCATGTGTCAGTTCTTTGTTCTTTTTAAAGTGTGAATGATATTCCATTGTATGGCATACCACGTATATTTATCCATTCATTCATTGATGGACATTTGTTGTTTCTACCTTTTGGCTCTTGTGAATAGTGCTAGCTACTACATTCATGTCCAAGTATCTGTTAGATCATCTGCTTCCAATTCCTTTGGGATTGGAATAACTAGGAGTGGCGTTGCCTAGGTCATATGGTCACTCCATTACACCTTGTAAATTTTTTTACACACAGAAGAACCCCATTTTTATAAGGTTGGCCTATCTAGGCTCTTGGTTTTTTGATTTTGGTTGCATTTTGACTTTTAAGTTTGGAATCACCTATGAGGCTTTAAAAATACCAATGACTGGTCTCACCCCTGAAGATCCTGATGTCATTGACCTGGAACCATTCTAGAACCTTCTTTGCACTATCCTTGTGATAATAACTTCAATATTTTATTTTTGGCACCAGGGATTGAACCCAGGGGTACTCAACAACTGAGCCACATCCCCTGCCTATTTTGTATTTCATTTAGAGACAGGGTCTCTGAAGTTGCTTAGGGCTGGCTTTGAACTCGAGATCCTCCTGCCTCAGCCTCCTGTAACTTCAATATTCTGACACCTGGGACAATTTAAAAGGGGGAAAAATTTATTTTGGTTCATGGTTTTAGAGGTTTCAGTCCATAATTGGTTGACTCCATTGCTTTTGGGCCTGTGGTGAGGCAGAACATCATAGCCAGGAGCGCGTGGTAGAGCAGAGTCGCTTAGTTCATGGTGTCTGGGAAGCAGAGGGGTGGGGGCCAGGATCCAAATATTCCCTTCAAAGGTACACCTCATCATTCAGAAAAAGAAGAAGCCAGCATTCATGAAGCACGTTTTCAATTACACATAACCACTCCTGACTCCAGTCTGTGTCTCCCGCTCCTCAGGCTGACTTTATCAGAAATTGTGGTCCAGTTTCCTCTACTTCTTGCTTCTGCTGAATAAAGTTGGTTCACACTGAGCAAAGGACCTCGCAAGGATACAGAGTCCCCCGCCCCATCTTGTGAGGTCACCGTTCACTCTGTGCACACCATTGGGCCTTCCTTTAGAAAACAATGGTAAAGATAGTCACAGGGCATGATGTGTCAGGAACTGGCCTGAGGAAGGAAAGTCAAGGTCCAATAGTTATCTATTACCAGAAATAAAATCTAAAATGTTGTGGCTTAAAACAATGCTTTATTATTGTTCAGGATTCTGTGGTTTGACCATGTGTTAGTCAACTTTCTGTTGCTATGACAAAATACTTGAGATAATCAATTTATAAGGAGGAAAGATTTACTTTGGCTCTTGCTTTTAGAGGTTTCAGTCCATGATCACTTGGCTCTGTAGTTTTTTCCTTTATGGCAAAGTGAGCACCATGGCAGGGAGCTTTTGGTGAAGCAAAGCATCTCACCTCATGACAGCAGGGAAGCAAAAAGAGAGAGGAAGGGATGGTCCAGATTTCCAATATCCCCTTAAAGTGCATGCTTCCCATCGGGCGTGGTGGCGCACGCCTGTAATCCAAGCGACTTGGGAGGCTGAGGCAGGAGGATTTTGAGTTCAAAGCCAGCCTCAGCAACTTACCGAGGCCCTAAGCAACTCAGTGAGACCCTGTCTCTAAATAAAATACAAAACAGGCTGGGGATGTGGCTCAGTGGCCGAGTGTCCCTGAGTTCAATCCCTGGTTCCAAAAAAAAAAAAAAAATAGTGCATGCTCCCCGTGACATCCTTCCACCATGCCCTACCTCTTAAAGGGTCCACCACCTCCCAGAGGCTGGCGACCAGGTCTCTAATGTATGAGCCTTTTGGGGACATTTAAGATCTACACTATAACACTTGGTGTGTTGCTTTCTACTCTGGGGCAGATTTCCACCTGGTCCTTGACGGATTTGTCCCTTGATGAGGTTTAATCCTGTGATGAGTGGCTCATGGAGCCCACTTTGAACTTGGCCCCGTGCCTTCGCAGCTGTCTCGAGCAGCGCGGTGCATCTGTTCCTCATAGCTGTCCACACCTTGCCGATGAACAGACCGAGAGACAGAGGTCATCTGAGGTTAAAAAAAAAGCAGTATGAGAGAGCAGGGGTGAGAATAAGTATCCGCAGGGTTTATGAGAGGACCCTGGCATGCCCTCAGGGTAAGTGTTTCCAGGCCGAATGTTCTGGAAAGCCTGCATATGAACCCCTGGAGCTATGACAACTTTTGGCTGAGCAGGGGCAGTCCTGAGCCCAGGCCATCCTGCATTTCTCATCTTCCTCTCCCTGTTCCTCAGATTGGAAATAAGAGCACTGATGTCTTTTCTGAATTCCAGATGAATCCTTCCCAAAAATACCAGTGTGAGAAGAGAATTTGCTAAGCAACTGCCAAATGAGTTGACTTTCTCTTCTCACAAACTGTGATCTTTATTTTAATTTGATAAGTGTGTTTCTGGCCAAGGTAGTCTCATGGAACTCAGCTCTGGATGGCCAAGGAGATTTGTTTCTGGAACGGTTACTGCTGATTCTGGGAGAGACCACTTTTCATTTGGATATGGAAAAAGCAGGATTGTCCTAAACAATTTTTTGATTTACTGTTTCCTGTCAGTGAATGGTGAGGAGTTTCCTTTTGGTTGAGGGGTGCTGCCTGGTCCTGGATTTGAGTCATTTGCTCTGGCAAAGTGTTTTCCTGGTTTTTCAGGGGAAGGAAGGAGGGGGCCATAAAGAGGGAGATGGTATGAGAGAAATGGAGGGAACCTGTTGTGTTAGTCAGGTTTTCATTGCTGTGACAGTTTATAAGGAGAAAAGGGTTGATTTTGGTTTATTGTTTCAGAAGTTTCAGTCCAGGGTCACTCAACACTGTTGCTTCTGTCATGGCGGAGCATGTGCAGAGGAGGACTGTTTACCTCAGGCTGGTGGAGGGTGGAGAAGCAGACAGAGAATGAGAGGAAGAGGATAAGATTGGCAATCTTATCTAATCTCTCCTTCAAAGGCCCCCCCCCCAGTGTCCCAACTTCCTCCAAGTAGGCCCCACCTTTTAAAAGTTTCAGCCCCTGTCAGTAACACCACAGGCTGGTGACCAAGCTTTTAGCATGTGGGACTTTGGGCTGTATTTCACATCCAAGCTGTAGCTTCTGTCTTAGGCTCTTGCTCAAGAATCTTATTGCAAACCATAGAACCTATTCTAGGTCATTGATGCTGAGCAGAAGTTCATTTGGGGACATTATGTGTCCCCAGGCTTCCCAATTGGCAGCTACACTTCTAGGAGCAATGCCTATATCAGGATGTGGGCAACTCCAAAGGACTCTACTGCCACTGCCTCTTGGTGGGTACACCTCAAACCTCATGAGAATCATGTTTATGTACTGGGTGCCACAAATTCCACCATGCAAGTCTGAAAGCCAGGTACCTCTTCTGCCATTCTGTCCAGAAAATGGTTTCTGCCTGGTGTCTACTTGTAAATCCAAGTCTTGCTGGGTGTCTGCTTGACAAAATTAGGTCACATGCCTGGGTCTTAACTGCTAAGGAAGTTAGGAAAGAGAGTTTCTGGCTTCTATTTTTTTTTTTTTTTGCATCAGGGATTGAATCCAGGGGTGCTTAACCACTGAGCCACATCCCCAGCCCTTTTTAAAATATATTTTTTATTTAGAGAAAAGGTCTCACTAAGTTGTTTAGGGCCTTGCTAAGTTGCTGAGGCTGGCTTTGAATTCGCGATCCTCCTGCCTCAGCCTCCCAAGCCACTGGGATTACAGGTGTGCACCACCATGCCCGTCTCTGGCATCTGTCTTGAGGTAGGACTTGAGTTTTCCTAAGTGTAGAAAGTGTGCTTAAAACATGTCCTCTTTTCCAGTGTCCAGTGTCCACTACAATCAGAGATGGTTTGGTTGCAGATGGTTTGAGTGCATTTCCAAAATGGGAACAGGAAAATGTCAGAAACAGCTCTAGCAGGGCCTCATGGGAACTAGAGAGCTGGCCAGCACCTTTCTGCTCCCTCTGGGCTTCATGAGCCCCATCTCAGTAATTCTCACATCAGAGCTATTGCTATGGACTGAACATTTGTGGGCCCCACTCCCAATTTATTGGTTAAAACCAAATCCCCCAATGTGATGAATAGAAGATGGGGCTTTTGGAAGTGATAATTCATAAGGATGGGGCCCTCATGTTTGTGACTGGTACTGTTATAAAAGAGACCCTAGAAGGCTCCCTCACCCCTTCTACTGTGTGAGGACACACCAAGATGGCTATCTATGAACCAGGAAGTGAGCCCTCACAAGACACCAAGTCTGCCTTGTTCTTGGACTTCCCAGCCTCCAGAGCTTTAAGAAATAGGATTCTGTTGTTTGTAAGCTCCCAGTTTATGGTATTTTGTTATGCAACCCTGAACAGAGTGAGAGTACCCCAACTCCTTCACCTTACCCTCAACTCCACTCCTCCATAATGCTGAACTCTAATGTGGCTTTGGTACAAAGCCCATCCCCAATGCTAGACGGGTTGGTGCTCAAAGGAGCTCACTGACCAGTGGCTCAGTGCCTGCTTGCTTTTCACGGAGAAGGGATGAATCAGATTAGCTCTGCTTAGATCAAAGTGTTCACTCATGGTGCAAACAGCTGTGGCTGGGAGGAGGTGGCAGAGACACATGGGACTCTGAGTGGGGTGTCTTTTTTTCTTGGAGGCAGTGCTTGATAACAGCTGTTGTGGAACCACAGAAAACAGGGACAGAAAGGTCCTCAAAGGTCAGGAAGTGCAGTTCCTTCAGTGCACAGTTCAAGAAATGGGAGTTCAGAATGTTCCATGTGTGGGGCGGGAGACAGCACAAGAAAGTGGAAAGAAAGCTTAAAGGTTGGTGTCATTTAACCACCCCGACCTCAGTTTCCTCTCGTGAGACGGAGGGAGGGACTACAACAGCTGTTGTAGTCAATGAAATTATGTAGCAATCTTAGTCCTGAACAAATACTTATTAAAAGTTGGTTGTCGTTGGCAGAGTGGTGCACGCCTGCAATCCCAGTGGCTGGTGACCCTGAGGCAGGAGGATCCCAAGTTCAAGGTCACCTGAGCAACTTAGTGAGACCCTGTCTTAAAATATAAAATAAAAACGACTGGGAGTGTAGTTCAGTGGTAGGTAAAGTGCTTCTGGATTCAATTCTCAGTATCCCCAACCCCCCCCAAAAAAGTGGGTTGTTATGATAGCAAAAGGAACACATAAAATTTTTCTTTTTGGGTACTGGGGGTTGAACCCAGGGGTGCTTAACTACTGAGCAACATCCTCAGCCCTGTTTTGCATTTTTAAATTGAGAGACAGGGTCTTGCTGAGTTGCTTAGGGCCTTGCTAAATTGTTGAGGCTGGCTTTGAACTCTCAATCTTCCTGCTTCAGCCTCTGGAGCCACTGGAATAGAGGGTTGTGCCAACACACCCAGCAAAACCCATAAAATTTAATCAAGTGACATTATGCATGCTCATAACACCCAGACAACATATGTTATTACAGTTCCTAGACTATGTCCTGTAGATATTTGCTGTCATTGGGGTTGTGTTACATATGGTGTGAGGTAGGGGTTGAGATTCTTTTTATTATTAGGGCTTATAACATGCACCATTATTGTCATGGTTTGCCTTTAATTAATCTTCTATTGCTTCATGCACAATGCAAGATATTTATGATCCAATTAAATTTACCTCTCTTTTCATTCTTTATACCATCGTTGTCATGTTTTTTTCATTTACATATGTTATAAATGCCACAACATCTTGTTATTTTTGCTTTAAACAGCCATTTGTCTGTTAAGCAATTCAGGTGAGAAAAGAGTAGTCTTTTCTATTTCATGACATATTTATACCATTTCCATTGCTCTTCCTTTCTTCCTATGGATCTGATTTTCATCTAGTATAATTTTTCTTCAGGCCGGAGAAAGTCTTCATTTCTTGTGTAACAAGTCTGCTGGAGATGAATTTTCTCTGATTTTGTTTCTCTGAAAATATCTCTATTTTCCTTCATTTCTAAGATGCTTTTACTGGGCATAGAATTGGGTGGCCAGATTTTGCTTTTCTTTCAGCACTTAAAAATGCCATTCTACTGTCTATGGCCTTCATTGTTACTGACAAGAAGCCAATTATTGTCTTATTTCATTCAGGCTGCTATAACAAAAATACCAGGGCTGGGGATGTAGCTCAGTTGGTAGAGTGCCTGCCTTGCAAGCACAAGGCCCTGGGTTCAATCCCCAGCACCGCAAAGACAAAACAAAAACAGAAACACACCCACACAAATACCACAACCTGAGTGGCTTATAAACAACATTTTATTTCTCATAGGTTTGGAGGCTGGGGAATTCAAAATCAAGGCACCATCAGATTTGGTGTCTGGCAAGGGCCCACTCCTAACAGATGGCACTTCATCTCTGTGTCCTTACATGGTTGAAGGATGGAACCCAGGACTTTGTATATCTAGGCAAGTGCTCTCCCACTGAGCTGCATCCCCAGTCCTCTGGGGTCCCTTTTATAAGGGCACTAATCCCATTCAAGAAGGCTCTGCCCCTATGACCTGATAACGTTTCAAATTCTGTACCTCCTAATACTATCACCTTGGAGGCTGGGTCTTCAACATATAACCAGGGGATGGGGGCCCCAGCATTCAGACCATAATAGTGATATACATGTATATATATTTTTTATTACTGCTCTTTTCTCTATGTCATGCCTTTCTTCTTCGGATGCTTTTCAGAATTGTCTATCTTTGGCTTTTAGCAGTTTGACTATATTTTTAGGCAGAGGAGTGTGTGTGTGTGTGTGTGTGTGTGTGTGTGGTGGTTTTTTTTTTTTCTGAACCAGGGATTGAACTCAGGGACACTCCACCACTGAGCCACATCCCCAGCCCTATTTTGTATTTTCTTTAGAGACAGGGTCTCACTGAGTTGCTTAGGGCCTTGCTAAGTTGCTGAGGCTGGCTTTGAACTCGAGATCCTCCTGCATCAGCCTCCCAAGTGCTGGCATGACAGGTGTGTACCACCGCGCCTGGCTCTGAGCTTTCTTTTTAAAATATTTTTTCTTTAGTTGTTGATGGACCTTTATTTTTTTGTATGTGGTGCTGAGGATCTAACCCAGTGCCTCACACATGCCAGGCAAGCACTCTACCACTGAGCCACAACCCCAACCCTGATGAGCTTTTTGTTTTTAATAAAATTTTAGTATTTGTCCTCAATTCTTTTTCAGCCAGTCTTCTCTCTCTTCTAGACCTCCACATACATGCATGTTGGTCTCACTGCTTGATATTGTCCTAAAGGTCTTTGCAACTCTGGTGATTTTTTGGCTCATTTTTTTCCCTCTTTGTGTTTTACTTTGAGTAAACTACTGATTGATTGCTTTTCAGGTTCATAAATCTTTTCTTCTGCATGTATCTTCTATGCTTTAAAAATTCCAGATATTGTCTTATTTTAATTCTGAGATATCTATTGGGTTCATTTTTAGAGTTTTCATAATGCTAAGATATCCATTTGGTTCATTTTTAGAGTTTCCATACCTCTTCCAAAAGTCTGGCTCCCCATGTCTTGACATACCTTTTTTCCCCTCCATAAACTCTTTAACATATTTATAATAAACCCTTCTTTGGCAATTCTAACATGTGGTCTATGGGTGGGTTTTGTTAACTGTTTTGTTAGTTTGTTTTGGGTACTGGGTACTGAACTCACTGAGCTACATCCCCAGCTCTTTGTACTTTTTATTTTGAGACAAGGCCACACTAACTGGCTGAGCCTGGCCTTGATCTTGCAATCCTCTTGCCTCAGCCTCCCTAGTCTCTGGGATTACAGGTATGCACCACTGCACCTAGTTGTTTTGCTACTTTTTAACATGTGTAGTATTATTTAATTGTGCACTGACTACTGTGGATGATAATTGCAGAAACTCTGGGTTCTCTTGTGTTCCATTGAAGAGTGTAGAATTTTGTTCTGGCATCCAGTTAAATTACCAGCAGATGCCCTGGATATTTGAAAGGCTTGGTTTTGGTCTTGCTTAGAGTAAGCCTATTACAGTTTGGTCTTTAGTTCCAGGAAATGGTCTTTACTTCTAAGGTGTGCCCCTTTGGTGTTTCAGTGGAAAGCTTGATGTATTTTACAAGATCCTCTAACCTCATGGATCTTGAACTCTTCATCTGCCTCCATCACTGGGTAATGGCCTTCAGTTTTGGCTTTACTCTTAAGAGTCACTCCACATAAATGTCCTTAAGAACTCAACCAAGGATGTGAGGGGAGACTACGCTGATTTTTTTTTCTTTCTTTCTTTCTTTCTTTTTTTTGTGGTGCTGGGGATTGAACCCAGGGCCTTGTGCTTGCGAGGCAGGCATTCTACCAACTGAGCTATAGCCCCTTATATGCTAATTCTATGGCTCCTTTTCTTTTTTTTCCTTGATTTTCAGTCAGTGTGGCAGCTTTAAATGCTGACCTAACTGGAGAGGTTGCATTCCCATGTGCTGCAAGGACTTGAAAATGCCCTGAGAGGAAAAATCAGTTAAATTGATTCTTTTTTTTTGAGACAGGGTCTTGCGAAGTCCTTAGGGCCTTGCTAATTTGCTGAGGCTGGTCTTGAACTTGTGATCCTCCTGCCTCAGCCTCCTCAGTCGCTGGGATTATAGGCGTGTGCCACCATGCCTGGCTAGGATTTTACCTACTTCGCTTCTCTTCTATTTGGGTTGCTTTCCAGTGTTCGTTTCTTTGTTTTGGTACTGGGGATGGAACCCAGGGGCACTTTGTAACTGTGATATATCCCACCCCTTTTTATTTTGAGACAGGGTCTAAGTTGCTTAAAACCTTGCTAAGTTGCTGAGACTGGCCTTGAACTTGTGATCCTCCTATCTCAGCCTCCCAACTTGCTGGAATTATGGTACAGGCATGCACCACCTCACCCAGCCACCTATGCAGCTTTGAGGTTACTAATGCCTGATCCCAACCCTGAAGATCCTGATGCAGTTAGCCTTGAGGGTGTGAGTTTTAAAAGTGTTCCATGTGATTTTTTTTTTTTTTTTTTTTTGCAGTGCTGGGGATTGAACCCATGGCCTTGTGCTTGTGAGGCAAGCACTCTACCAACTGAGCTATATCCCCAGCCCTGTCCCATGTGATTCTAATGGACATCCCTGGTAGTGAATCTTCCTTAACCCTTCTTTCTAGTTCCCTATAGTAATAACTGTGGGTATACTGGAACTATCTGCAGGAATGTTCATCTGATAACAAACTACTTTGTCATTGCAAGCAGAACTCACCCAAATATGTTATTATTTAGAAAAAAAATTTATTTCGATGCCCTATTTTTCTGGCTTACAAACATATACCTAGTCTTCCTATTGGGTGAACCAATACTGGAGTTCTGCTATGTGTTCTGAGAATTTACTTGACTTAATTAAAAATCTCACTAAATAATCTGGTAAATGAGTTATCATTTCTAATGGCTATCAAAGTTTCAGAGACCGACAATAGGTCTCCAATAATGACATGTCTTGAAATTTTTATTTTTATCTTCTTATTGATTGATTGAGAAAAGGTCTCACTAAATTTCCCTGGTTGGTTTTGAACTTCTGATCCTCCCGTGTCAGCCTCTGAAGCAGCCGGGATTATAGGCATGCACCACTATTCCTGGTTGTCTTGAATGTTTAATAAAATTTAAAATAAATTTTAATCTATTTTCTGAAATAGGTTATACATCCACATGGTTTAAAATTTTAAGTGAAAAGAATATATAGTAAAACATTGGCAGTTACCTTTTTCCCCCCAGTGGGGATTGAACCCAAAGATGCTTTACTACTGAGCCACATCCCCAGTTCTTTTTATTTTTTATTTTGAGAGAGGGTCTTGCTAAGTTGCTGAGGATCTTGCTAAGTTGTTGAGGCTGGCCTTAAACAAGTGATCCTCCTGCCTCAGCCTCCCAAATCACTGAGATAACAGGAGTAAGAGCACCACCACTCCCAACTGGCAGCTACCTTTTTGATTTCTTGTAGCATACAAATTGGTTGTATCCTGCCTCTTATAATCCTGTGAGTTCTTGACAAAGAGTTTTAAAAATAAATGACATCCTCCAGCAGGAAGCTCACAGAGGAAGGCATCAATTCCATTTAATTCTGCAAGCATTTATTGAGGCGTACTGTGTGCCTGGAACAATTTTAGCTATCGTGGGGTATAAACATGAGTCATATGATTGAGAGCATAGTTCTCTTAATTAGAAAGAAGAGACTAGAATAAAGGACAATTTGTAATGAAATCTAATGCCTTCGACTTGACCCAGTTGGAAGAGTTGGTAGGAAAAGGTCCTGCCTGTGTCCAGCTGAGGCCTGGAGTAAAGGTTATATTCTTGGCCCTGTCTCCCCAACACAGTGTCTCCCAACCCAGCAGAGGTCCTGTTCACAGCCGAGCTTGGCATAGGGTCCAAGAACTTTGCTGGAAGCTGTCTGTCAATCTCAGCCTTGAAGGGAGAAGAAAAAGCCAAGTCAAGCTTTCTCAGGATCAGAGTGTTGAAACAGCTACGGCTTTCAACCGAACACTCAAAGGGCAGAGTGTTTTCCAGCCAAGCCTGAAAGGGCTGGATCCCCTTCCCAGCAGTTGGGAAAGCATGGAGTGTCTGCAACAGATGGACTGAAAAGACCCTAGAAGCTCAGCAAATTCAGCAGCAAGTGCATTCTGCACAGCTTTGTGTTGACCATGCCTTCAGGTTCCCCCAGCGGCTTGGGGAGACGAGGCAGGGTACTGTGCACACAGTGAACGAGACTGAACGGCAGGCCAGGGGTGTTTGCTAGGAATTTGGGGGTACAGCAGAGGAGGAGCAGAAAGTGTGAATCAGTGGGTACTTGTGGATACCCTTTCTTCGCTGCAGGAATTGTGGATTGAGCACGCTCTACCTGACAGCTGCTCCTGGCCAGAGAGGAAAACTGGTGCTTGTGTCCATGCTGTCGTTTCCACTTGTCCTTAAGATTGGGCTTGAGACTTCTGGCTTCCACAGGGCAGCAGGCCATGCCATTCTGTTTGCTGCCAGTGGCAAGCCTATGGGGGGTGGCTTTTGAAGTCTTTATCTGATTCTCTACTCAGGTACTCAGAAGACAATTTATAAGCACCTGTCTTTCCCAGAATAACCTAAAAAAGTTTCTGCAGGGCCAGGGCTCATGAATGGAACTTAACTGCACAGTACCTATAATTAATTCTTTTGGGATGTGTGAGGGCATGCATAGTTTATTTGCATACTGTCCTTATGGTTTAATTTTAGTGACCATGAAAGAAAAAGAGGACAGGTGGGTGGAGCACACCTGTAATACCAGTGACCCAATTTGGGAGGCTGAGGCAGGAGGATAGAAAGTTCAAGGTCAGTCTGGGCAACTTTGTGAGACCTTTCTCAAAATAAAAAATAATAAGAAGAGGGCTGGGGATGTAGTTCAATGATAGAGTGCCCCTGGGTTCAATCCCCAGTACAGGGGGGAAAAAAAAGAAAGATTGATAGACTTATCCAGAATATTTCCAATCCCTCTGTTCCCTAATTCTTTCATCTCCATGAGGCTTAATTTACTCAGTGGGTTTTTTTTTTCCAGAACTGAATTCTTAGGAGAGGGGTCAACAGCACTAAGAGAAATAAAACACAAGCCACATATGTATAAATTAATTTTTTTCTTTCCTTTCTTCCTTGGGATTGAAGCCAGGGGCACTCGACCTCTAAGCTAGCTACATCTCCAGTCCTTTTTATATTTTATTTTGAGACAGGGTCTTGCTAAAGTTACTTAGGGTCTTGCTAAGTTGCTGAGGCTGACCTTGAATTTGTGATCCGCCTGCCTCAGCCTCCTGAGTTGCTGGGATTACAAAACTGGGCCACTGTGTCCAGTTTCCTATGTATATATTTCTAAGTAGCCACACTAAAAAGGTAGAAACAGTTGATATATATATATATATATATATATATATATATATATATATATTTTTTTTTTTTTTTTTGCACTGGGGATTGAACCCAGGGGCACTCCACCACTGACCACATCCCCAGCCCTATTTTGTATTTTATTTAGAGACAGGGTCTCACTGAGTTGCTTAGGGCCTCGCGCTAAGTTGCTGAGGCTGGCTTTGAACTCACGATCGTCCTGCCTCAGCCTCCCGAGTCGCTGGGATTACAGGAGTGCGCCACCGCACCTGGTGAAACAGTTGATATTGATTTTAACATTTTATTTAACCCAACATACCTAAAATATTTCAATATATAATCAACACAAAAATTATTGATGGGATAGTTTACTCTTTTGGGTAATGCGTCTTTGAGATCTGATGCATCTTCTCCACTTAGAGCACATGGCAATTAAGACTGGACACATTGCAAGTACTCATTAGCCCATGTGCCTCGTGGCTACTGTATCAGGCAGCACAGGCCGCCGTGTAGGCCCCAGTAATGCCCTCAAAGATCCCCGTAGGCATGGACACAACAAAACTTCCAGGCCACGTTTTAGGAGCACTCAGTCATGATACAGGCAGGAGGGGGTTTAGAATGGAGTTCCCTGCAGGAATTACAGCATGGGTTTTGCTGATTAAGGTAACTGGAAAGCAAAGAAGATGGCACTGTAGGCGGGGAAACCTGGGTGAGGCCTGGGAGGTGGGAAGGGGCCGCTTGCAGGATGCAGGAGAACTTGGGGGAGGGCTTGCATCCCGCTACCGGGTGACTTCTGGCTGACTATTGCTCCTTTTTTGTCTCTTCTCCTTCCCGTGCCCTACACCCCCCACAGCGGTGATCCTCGGCCTGCCCAGCACCCAGGCCTTGGAGGCCTGCTTGCGCACCTGCCCGGCTGCCTGCACCTGCAGTACCGCAGAGCGCAGCTGCTCAGTGCGCTGCGACCGCGCGGGCCTCCTGCAGGTGCCGGCTGAGTTCCCGTGCGAGGCCACCTCCATCGATCTGGACCGGAACGGCCTGCGCATCCTGGGGGAGCGGGCCTTTGGCACGCTGCCGTCCCTGCGCCGCCTGTCTTTGCGCCACAACAACCTGTCCTTCATCACGCCGGGCGCCTTCAAGGGTCTGCCGCGGCTGGCGGAGCTGCGCCTGGCGCACAACGGCGAGCTGCGCTACCTGCACGCGCGCACCTTCGCCGCCCTCGGCCGCCTGCGCCGCCTCGACCTGGCCGCGTGCCGCCTATTCAGCGTGCCCGAGCGCCTCCTGGTCGAGCTGCCGGCCCTGCGCGAGCTCGCCGCCTTCGACAACCTGTTCCGCCGCGTGCCGGGCGCGCTCCGCGGCCTGGCCAACCTGACACATGCGCACTTGGAGCGCGGCCGCATCGAGGCCGTGGCCTCCAGCTCGCTGCTGGGCCTGCGGCGCCTGCGCTCGCTCAGCTTGCAGGGCAACCGCGTCCGCGTCGTGCACGCGGGTGCCTTCGGCGACTGCGGCGCCCTGGAGCATCTGCTGCTCAACGACAACCTGCTGGCCGAGCTGCCGGCCCACGCCTTCCGCGGCCTGCGCCGCCTGCGCACGCTCAACCTGGGCGGCAACGCGCTGGGCCTCGTGGCGCGCGCCTGGTTCGCCGACCTGGCCGAGCTGGAGCAGCTCTACCTGGACCGGAACAACATCTCCTTCGTGGAGGGAGGCGCCTTCCAGAACCTCTCGGGCCTCCTGGCGCTGCACCTCAACAGCAACCGCCTCACCGTGCTCTCCTGGGCCGCCTTCCAGCCCGGCTTCTTCCTGGGGCGCCTCTTCCTCTTCCATAATCCGTGGCGCTGCGACTGCCACCTGGAGTGGCTGCGGGACTGGATAGAGGGCTCTGGGCGCATGGCCGACGTGCCCTGCGCCTCCCCTGGCTCCGTGGCCGGCCTGGACCTCAGCCAGGTGGCTTTCGAGCGCTCCTCCGATGGCATGTGTGTGGACCCAGAGGAGCTGAACCTCACCACGTCTAGTCCGGGCCCGTCCCCAGAGCCAGTGGCCACCACTGTGAGCAGGTTCAGCAGTCTTCTCTCCAAGCTGCTGGCCCCACGGGTCCCCATGGAGGAGGTGGCCAACTCTACCGGAGGGCTGGCCAACGCCTCGCTGTCTGACAGCCTTCCCTCCCGTGGGGCGGGCGGCTCGGGCCACAAGACCACATTGCTCTTCGTCTCCTGGCCCCTGCTCAGTGTGGCCCACTACATGGTGGTTAGCCTGCAGAGGGACTGACCCTGCCACACTGGGGTGGCCCAAACTGCTTTGGCCAGGGAATGGGATGGGGGCCGGTGGTGAGAATTCTAGTGGAGGGTGGAAGGAACGGTTTGCCAACAAAGATGGCCCTAGGCAGAGGAGAAAGAACTCTGGGAAATGCCACAGGGAGGGGAGAAGCTGGGTTGTTATGGATTTCTGCTCTTCTCATACGGGCATCCATTGGCAAAGGGAAACTAGAATGAATATAGGCTCTGGGTGCAAAGGCTGGGAATTGGAAGCTCCTAGGGCGCCCCCTGTCTTCCAGGCAACAGTGCCTATTGATGCCTGGAAGAGGTGGTCAGTCCACTGGCTGAATACTAAGAGCTGTGCCAATTCTCCTGGCAGGGTGACCCATTAAACCCGATCCCTTTGTTTTCTATGGCAATCCTCCTCCCCCTCCCCCTCCCCCAGGACCCTGGGGACACTAGGATTCTTGAAGTCGGACAGGACATGAAAGAAGGGAAGATGGGAAAAACATTTAGGCCCCAAAGGGTGGTGAGTGTGGTTCCTGGGATCTGAGATGTGTTAGGAGGCATTTAACATAGTGACGCATTTCATTTACTCCACAATGATGCCCAGGGGCATCCTCAGCCACAAAGAAACTTTAGGGCAGCAGGGTGCCTTTGTAGACAGACTTGTAAAACCCTAAAATTAAAAAAAAAAAAAAAGCTCAACCAGTTTTTCCTCTGTAGGACTTTTCGGAGTCTTTCATATGTTAACACGCATTGTGAATCTCTGAGGAGGCCACAAATCCTCTTTTCTTAGTGAATTGTGGGAGGACACAGGGATGCTGTCAGCAGGGCAGGGAGTCTACAGCTACCATGATTTCATGGGTGTGGAAGTTTGTTGTGATCTGCATACTTTGGGGCTAATGGCTAAGGAGGAGGGAAGCAGCGGTAGGGGGGCCGGGAGATTTCCCAGTGTGGGAACTGGCCAACTACCTGCCCCCAGGCTTGATCACCAGAGCAAAGGCTGGCCAGCACCTGCAGCAAGCATTCAGGGCCTCTCGCAGTCTCTGAGGACAGGGCTGCCGCATCCCACCCTAGGCACTCCAACCAACCAGCTCTTTTCGGGGCTCAGCGGAAATGAGCAGAGGTTGACTGTTTTGTTGGCTGTGGGATCAGCAGCTCTTTGGGACCTGGCCACCAGGGTGGGCTTCTGGGCTGGGGATGTGGCTCACTGGTAGAGCATTTGCCTAGAATGCATGAGACCCTGGGTTCCATCCCCAGCACTCCCCCCGCCGAAAAAAAATTAAAATAAAAATCCAAATGCCAGCTCTGCTGTCTTCCTATATCCATCTCTATGCTGATCACAACAGGCACATGTTTGACAGACCATGGGGCCATCAAGTCAACAAACAAAAGTGCCACAGGTCTGCAAGTACTTGCTTGAGCTGTTCTTCACATCATGGACAGTGATGACTGCTTTTGTCAATGTTCTGGAATCTGCAATCTCAATGTCCTGAGTTCCTCTCTTTGTATTTGGAGAGGTGGATTTTCGAAACCCACATGGATTCAGAGTGTATGCATCTGTTAGGTGTTCGTGGCAACAGTCCTTAGTAATACTAGATATTAGAATGGTTGCAGGACTGTTTAAACGGGTTTTGACCATAGAATGGGTCATGACCAGCATTGAAGAAAAAAACACAGGGACTAGGGGGGTGTGACCAGTGGTGGGGTATGTGCTAGCTTGCTCCAGGTCCTGAGTTCCATCCCCAGCACTGCAAAGTGCAAAGGTGATAGGATAGAATAGCCACAGAGCATCTCATGTAATATAAAAGTAAGCATTGTTTTGTGAAACTTTCATTTGCATGCATTTGATCCAGTTGTATGTGTATGTATGTGTGTACTGGGTTGCTGTGTACAGTTTGTAGTTTATTGTGGGGTCATAGTTAAAAAAATTTGAGGGCTGGGGATGTAGATTAGTTGGTAGAGTACTTGCTTTGCAAGCACAAGGCCCTGGGTTCAATCCCCAGCACAAAAAAAAAAAAATTGGAAGCCACTGATCTAGAGCATGTATGATTTAATTTTTTTAATTTTGAAAATGTTCATGCCTATAAGAAAGAGTTGCAAGAATAGCAGGATGAACACTTTGGCTGTTCACTCAAGTTTTAACTCAAAGTTAACTTTTTACCATGTTTTCATCCTTTCTTTCTCTTTCTATATTCCTATTACTTGTTACTAATAGTTTGAATGCCTAGCATTCTTGAGGCCCTGAGTTTGGTCTCCAGCACCCGCCAAAATAAAATTAAAGTAAAACATACTCTATATTGTGAAGTCAGTAGTTGTCCAGTGACTTTCAAATAGTTATTCCTCTTCTTATGGGTGGAAAATGAGCTTCCTGAATCACGGCTTGTTTTCATTTGGTGGCAAAACTCACAACTCCAAACCTATTGATTGATTTAATGTTTCAAAGTGAAGTTCTCCAAGTGTCTTACTTTTCAAATGTGAGAATCTGATGAGGTCAGAAATGTTGTTTGCTCAAACCTTGTGGGGTGGCCATGGAAACTGAGTGAAGACCACGAGAATCCAGGAGACCAGATCTTTGCATTTGGGTAACCATGGAAGTCCACGACAGACAAGCAGTCTGGGTTACTGAGGAGCAAGACATCGCCTTGAGAGGAATGTTCTTCCTTTCATTTGGAGCGGGTTCATGAGACTCAGCCTCAAAGTACTGCTCTACTTCTGCCTGGGTGGTTAGATGGCCAGCTTTTTAATGAACATTTGCTTGGCTGAATGTTTCTGAACAAATATCAATGCTAAAATAGCCTCCTGAGAGACAGATTTTTATAGAGCTGCCCAGCCCAGTAGAATTCTGGGAACGTGGGAGCTCCTTACTGCCAAACAGATCCAGAGATGCCTGGAATGAATTCCCAGTGAATCTGTAGCCATTATGGGTTCTAAGGAGAGATCAGAGAGTGAAGAGTTCTCATTTTGAGTTCATTTAGTCTCCCCCCATCACTGACCAGTTAGTACCTTGGGAAATGTTAGGTACCATGGATTTTGCTAAGCAAAGCTATGAGTACCAGTCAGGACAGGCCACATTAAGCTGCGGTAATGAACAACCCCCAAACTTCACTGGCTTACTTATGTTTATTTCTTGCTTATGCTACATGATGAAGGTAGGCTTATTAAAGGGATTCTGCTTCTTTTATATTTATTTTCTGTAGTATTGGGGATTGAACTCAGGGGCACTCTACCACTGAGCTACATCTCAAGCACCCCAGTACCCCTTCCATTCCCCCTTTATTTTTTGGTCCCAGAGATTCTACCCAGGGGAGCTCAACTACTGAGTCACATCCCCCAGCTCCCCCCGCCTTTTAAATTTTCAGATAGGTTCTCGCTAAGTTGCTTAGGGCCTTGCTAAATTGCTGAGGCTGGCCTTGAACTTGTAATCCTCCTGTCTCAGCCTCCTGAGCTGCTGGGATTATGGGCGTGCATTACCATTTCCAGCATCATGCTTCTCTCTTAAATGCTTCCACCCAGATGTGACACATGTTGCTCGTCACATTTCATTGGCCAAAGAAGTCATGTGGCCACATTTAACTTTGTGGAGACAGGAAACTATGATCTTCCACTTGCCCAGAAGGAGAGAACTGGAGCTATTTGTGAGTACTAGCAATGCTGTGAAGCGCTAGTGGTTGTAAACTAATGGCTTACCTGGTAGAATCAAACTGCACTTCTCTGAATTTTTTGAAACCATGGAGACTTGAGGGGAAACCTGGTGAGTGATCCACTGGCCCCCAACGAGACTTCTGAATAGAGTATTTGCTCCAACCAATAGGAATGCTAGGGCCTCCTTGCATTGGCTCTTTCAAGAAAGGAGAGAGAAAATGGAGAGACAAAGGGTTCATAGTTTTCCTGTAAAAACGTTTTCCATACGCAAATCCTCAACTTACAATATTTGACTCCCTGGGAGCTTGGTCTTTGGAAAATATTCCCTCTCAGAAGGCCTGACAGCTGTTTCTGAATCCTCTGTGGTGGATTCACAAAGATGGTCGATGGCCTTCACGTCCACTCATCCCTTTATCAGGTCACTATGATGCTGCTCTCTAGAGGATGCTATCTGCTGGTCACAGCTGTCCTTGGCTCTGCTTCCTCAAAGGAGGAGACCCTATTGTTTTTGATCATGGGTTAGGCCCTCCCTCTCAATCCCCCACAACTCAGAAGAGAACTGCAGGCTGGGAAATGAATGAGACTTTCCAAGGGGCTGGTTATGGTGGAAGAGAAGTAAGTAGGTCATCCAATTGCCACTGGATGTGGCTGTTGGCAGCGCTCCCGGCCCCAGCTCCCTTAGAGGGCCCTGTCACAGGGTTGCCTTTTACTTCCCCACCCAAATGCACGGGGAATGCCAAGGCCTGGCCCTCACTGTGTTTCTGAAACTAAATTCCCAGTGAAGACCTTTTTCTTGTCCCCTACCTCAGGCCCACCTCTGAAGCCCCACAAAGGAAACTTCACTCTTCAGAGAGTGGCCTTGTCCTCTGCATCTCTTGCCACAGGATGTCACACATAATCCTAGCATGAGGGTCCCTGGAGCTGAAGAGGACAGGGAAGTCCACATCCTCAGTCCACCTGCTTCCTGCCTACCTTCTAGTCTTTTCTTCATTTTGCCTCCACATGGCCTAAAAACTGCTACCCGGTGCTCCAAAGAACAAACCATAAAGTTATAGAGACTAAAGTAACATTTCTCTCCAAAAAGTCTGAAAGTCTGGGGAACACTGCTCAGATAAAGATGGCAGCAAGCCCCCTTTTTAAAAAGTGTGGCATGGCCGGGCACAGAGGCACACGCCTGTAATCCAAGCGACTCGGGAGGCTGAGGCAGGAGGATCGCGAGTTCAAAGACAGCCTCAGCAACTTAGCGAGGCCCTAAGCAGCTCAGTGAGACCCTGTCTCTAAATAAAATACAAAATAGGGCTGGGGATGTGGCTCAGTGGTGGAGTGCCCCTGGGTTCAATCCCCAGTACCACACACACAAAAAAAAAGTGTGGCATGTATGACCAGCATTTTAACTTGAAAGATGCTTCCCTCTTCCGTTAACAGACAGGACTCTGCCTCTCACTCAGTGACTGTGTTCAGGTTTCCCTCCAAGAGCAAGGGCTGGGCCCTGCCTTCCTATTTGCACTGGGCCTGGTGGCTTCACAGAGCAAAGGCCAGATCTTCTGGAGGCCTGCCCACGTTTCCACCCCAGGGGCAGGAATGGCTTGTGACCTTAAATGAGTTTTCATGGTTCCACAACTCTGAGGGCTCCATCTTCACCTAGCTCACCCTGCTGGCCAGGGAATGTTCCCCTATGTACTGACTCCAGTGGGTTATGGGCACTTGGGTGGCACAGCCATGTGCTCAGAGTCTTCAGGAAGGGTGGAGGGGAACAGGAGTCATATGCGGATATATTTTCTTTTACTTCTTTCTTTTTGGTGGTGCTGGGGATGGAACTCAGGGCCTGGAGTGTGCTACGTACCTACTTTCTCATTGACCTACAACCTAAATCTTATTTTTCTGTTTTTTATTTCTTTGTTTTGTTTGTATACTGGGGATTGAGCCACATTTATTTAGAGACAGGGTCTTGCTAAATTGCTTAGGACCTCATTAAGTTGCTGAGGCTGACTTTGAACTTGTGATCCTCTTGCCTCAGCCTCCCAAGTGGTTAGGATTACAGGTCTGTGCCGCCATGCCCTGCTTCGATTTCTGTGTTTTAAATAGCGGTGGCCACTGGATCACTACTCTTTGCCCTCTACACACACACACACACACTCACAGGGGCTAGGCTGATTAGTGAAGGAATTTTCCATCTCTTTCCTCTTTCCCCAACATACAACACACAAGCATCCCCTGGTCTCAAAGAGCACTATGGTGTCTGCCTTCCTATTGCCTGGGGTACGAACTGGAGTAAAGCCTGGTCACTCCTGGCCAACTTCAGTTCCTGAATGAATGTTACTTTTATTCCTTCTGTTTGTGTTCCAGGCAGAGGAAATTTAGAGGCACTTACACAAACATGTGCAAATTTCAAGGGAGATGTGTTGAGATTTTGCTGACTTTGACAACTGTGATCCTGAGAGGAAAAAAACAGTTTTTCTTCACTGCTGAACTGAGTCCCACCAACACCAACTCACAGGGAATCCCATGGAGGTGTTTCCTTTGTGGTCCCCAGCGTCCCAGCAGGAGTTCCCTATGGGTCTACATTACGTCATGCCTGAGGGCTGCTTGCATTTGTGAGACCCGGGTTCCATCTTCAGCAGCACCAACAACAAGAAAGTAACAAAATAGGGAAGTTTCAGCATGCATCATAGGCAATCAGAAAAATATTTCATTAAACTTTTCTTCAGTTGTATGTGTGTGTGTGTGTGTAGCAGATCACAATACCAAAATCTACCCTTGTGGGTTATAATTATGATTGAACCCAGAGGGGTGCTTAACCACTGAGCCACATCCCCAGACCTTTTAAATTTTGTTTTGAGATAAGGTCTCACTAGGTTGCCAAGACTGACTTTGAACTTGCGATCTTTCAGCCCCTGCCTCCCAACTCACTGGGATTACAGGCACATGCCACCACACCTAGCTAATGATTGTGAATATGAAGCCATTGTCATAGTTGAATTTGATTTCTTCTTTGTTTTCAAAGAACGCATGGTTGAAAGTAAAGCCCATTTCGTATTTTGCCTATCTTTAAATTTATTTTCTTGTACTACCACTAAAAAGTGGACTTACCTTATTTATACCCTATTTAAAAGCATACTTAGATTCAAAGAAATAAGGCTGGGAGTTTGGAAGATCACCTGGGCAATTAGGAGTTATAATGGAGGTGCCCTTTGACCTGAAAAGGCAGGGTGATTGGTATGTGCAGCCCAGGCCACTAATGAGTGTCAGGCTCCTGCAGTGAGACTCTTTCATTTAATAAGTTAATAACTACTAATGAGAATGTCCTTGAATGGCCCTCTTGGTGTCTTGCACTGATACCTATTATTAAATAACTCAATAACATGAAAAAAGAAACCCCAGTAACCAAACATAAATGATTACAGAGATTTGATCATTAGTATAAATTCCATTATGTCATCTCTGTGCCCATTCCTAATATGATAGTCCAAAATTTTCACTCTAATTCTACTCCTCCAAATTGCTTGTTGCTCTGGAAATCAAATGATTATCATTATTTTTTCAGTACTGGGGATTGAACCCAGGGGCACTTAACCACATCCCCAGCCCTATTTTGTATTTTATTTAGAGACAGGGTCTCACTGAGTTGCTTGGGGCCTCGCTAAGTTGCTGAGGCTGGCTTTGAACTCGCGATCCTCCTGCCTCAGCCTCCCAAGTCGCTTGGATTACAGACGTGCGTCACCGCGCCTGGCTGGTTACCATTATTGATGGACTATTATGTCAGGTAGGTAATCAATGCCCAATCACCTAGTCATCTTGTTTACTTCATATAACAATCCTGTGGTGTAGGCATTGATATCCCTATTTTACAGATATAGAAACTAAGGTTCAGAAAATTAAGTGACTTGCCAAAGGTCCAGAGTTAGTAAGCGGCAAAAGTGGGATTTGAATCTATGCCTCTAAGCTCCAACACCTGAGTAAACTTCTGTCTTCAGATGGTAAGGCTATAGTAATAGTAACTATTAGCTCTTCTGGAGCTAACAATTGAAGTTCAGAAGAAATGAAAAGATTCCAAAAGAATTATTCACCATCATTGGATGGAATTTATCCCTGTTATACAAGGCTGATTAAAATTTGAAAATCAATGCAATCTGCTATATAAACAGGCTAAAGAAGAAAAAATATATAATTGTTATGATTCATTACCCATTTTTGTGGAGTGTCATGGCACATACCTGTAGTCGCAGTGGCCAGGGAGGCTGAGGCAGGAGGACTGCAAGTTTGAGACCAGCCTCAGCAACTTAGAAGGAACCTGTCTCAAAATAAAGAGGTGGGAATATGGCTTGTGGGTGCCCTTGGGTTCAATCCTCAGTACCAAAATACTACTACTACTAAATAGTAATAGTAATAAAATACCCATTCATGATAACAATGCTTAGCAAGTTAGAAGGTAGAGTGTAATCATCTTAATTTGATAAAGAGCAGTTATGACAAATCTATAGCTAATGTCATACTTACTGGTGAAAGACTCAATGCTTTTCCCGTAAGATCAGGAATGGACAAAGTGTCCATACTTGCCACTTTTATTCAGTGTAGTACTGGAAGTCCTAGCTATAGAAATAAGGTGATAAAAAGAAAATAAAAGACATACAATTTTTTTTTTTTTTTGAACCAGGGATTGAACCCAGGGGCACTCGGCCACTGAGCCACATCTCCAGCCCTATTTTGTATTTTATTTAGAGACAGGGACTCACTGAGTTGCTTAGGGCCTTGCTAAGTTGCTGAGGCTGGCTTTGAACTCGAGATCCTCCTGACTCAGCCTCCCAAGTCACTTGGATTACAGGTGTGTGCCACCACGTCCGGCTAAGACATACAAATTTGAAAGAAAAAAAATAAAACTATGCTCGGTGCATTGGCACATGCATGTAGTCCCAGCAACTCAGGAGGCTGAGGCAGGAGGATCACAAGTTTGAGGCTAGCCTCAGCAACTTCCTGAGGCCCTGTCCCAAAATAAAAAACAAAAAGGGCTGCAGATATAGCTTAGTAGTAGAACACCCCCAGGTTCAATTCCCAGTCCCCCTGACACACACAAAAGAAAAAGAAAAAGAAAAAAAGTAATGAGAGAGAGTGGGGGAAGGAAGAGAAAGAGAGAACTAAATTGCTCTTATTCGTAAACAACACATTTTTGTGTGTGGGAAATTCTAAATAAGCTACAAAAATTCTTATACCTAATAAGCATGTTCAGCAATGTCACAGGATGTACACTTGCTATATAAAATCAATCCCATTTCCATAGAAATACTAATAAGAAACACATGGAAACCAAAATTAAAAACACAAAACTACTTACAGTCACTCCAAGGAAAATGAAATATCTAGGTATACACTTAACAAAACCTTTACAGGATCTGTACAAAATGATGATGAAAGAAATCAAAGACCTAAATGAATGGAGAGACA
>JAJEJO010005722.1:58022-155899 GCA_020662805.1 Glaucomys volans
TTGACCTCTAAGAATCTTTTAATTTCCCCCCTAATGTCTTCTGTTATCCATGTATCATTCAATAGCATATTATTTAATCTCCAGGTCTTGGAGTAGTTTGTTTCTAACTTTATCATTGATATCTAATTTCATTCCATTATGATCTGATAGTATACAAGGTAGTATCTCTATGTTTTTGTATTTGCTAAGAGCAGCTTTGTGGCATAACATATGGTCTATTTTAGAGAAGGAACCATGAGCTGCTGAGAAGAAAGTGTATTCGCTTTTTGATGGATGGAATATTCTATATATGTCTGTTAAGTCCAAATTAGTGATTGTGTCATTGAGTCCTGTGGTTTCTTTGTTCAATTTTTGCTTGGAAGATCTGTCCAATGGTGAGAGAGGAGTGTTAAAGTCCCCCAGTATTATTGTGTTTTGGTCTATTTGATTCCGGAAATTGAGAAGGATCTGATTGACGTACATGGATGCACCATTGTTTGGTGCATAAATATTTATGATTGTTATGTCTTGCTGATTTATGATTCCTTTAAGCAGTATGAAATGTCCTTCTTTATCCCTTCTGACTAACTTTGGCTTGAAGTCTGCTTTATCTGAAATGAGGATGGAAACTCCTGCTTTTTTACTCAGTCCATGTTCATGGTATGTTTTTCCCCAACCTTTCACCTTTAGTCTGTGGGCATGTTTTTCTATGAGATGAGTCTCTTGAAGGCAGCATATTGTTGGGTCTTTCTTTTTAATCCAATCTGCCAGTCTATGTCTTTTGATTGATGAGTTTAGGCCATTTACATTCAGGGTTATTATTGAGATATGACTTGTATTTCCTGCCATTTTAGCTTTTTTGGGGTTTTTAGCTTAACTTTGTTTCTCCTTTGATTGACTCTTTCTTTAGGGTAATTCCTCCTCATGTTGACTGAGATTGTTGTTTTTCATTTCTTCCTCTTCGAATGTTTTGCTGGGAATGTTCTGTAGGGCAGGCTTTC
Organism: Glaucomys volans; assembly: GCA_020662805.1. Taxonomy (NCBI): domain Eukaryota; kingdom Metazoa; phylum Chordata; class Mammalia; order Rodentia; family Sciuridae; genus Glaucomys; species Glaucomys volans. The sequence goes on from JAJEJO010005722.1 coordinate 59,003, forward strand.
TCTTTGTGAATTCTTTAAGCTTTTGTTTACCATGGAAGGATTTTATTTCGTCATCAAATCTGAAGGTAAGTTTTGCCGGGTATAAGATTCTTGGTTGGCATCCGTTTTCTTTCAGAGCTTGAAATACGTTGTTCCAGGCCCTTCTTGCTTTTAGGGTCTGGGCTGAGAAATCTGCTGATATCCATATTGGTTTCCCCCTGTAGGTAATCTGATGCTTTTCTCTTGCAGCCTTTAAATTTCTATCTTTGTTTTGTATGTTAGGTATTTTCATTATAATGTGCCTTGGTGTGGATCTGTTGTAATTCTGTGCATTTGGTGTCCTGTAAGCCTCTTGTAATTGATTTTCCATCTCATTCATCATATTTGGGAAATTTTCTGGTATTATTTCATTGAACAGATTATTCATACCCTTTGTTTGTATCTCTGTGCCTTCCTCAATCCCAATAACTCTTAAATTTGGTCTTTTCATGATGTCCCATATTTTTTGGAGGTTTCGTTCATGATTCCTAACCATCTTCTCTGTTTGTTCGACTTTGTTTTCAAGATTAAATATTTTGTCTTCATTGTCTGAGGTTCTGTCTTCCAAGTGATCTATTCTGTTAATTATGCTTTCTATTGAGTTTTTCACTTGGTTGATTGTTTCCTTCATTTCCTTGTTTCCTTCAAGGATTTCTGTGTGTTTTTTTCTCAGAACTTCTATCTCTTTATTGAAATGATTTTTTGCTTCCTGCAATTGCTCTATTAGCTGGTTATTCATAGCCTGAATCTGCTCTCTTGTCACCTCATTCTCTTCTCGGATTATTTTAATTATGAACATTCTGAACTCCCTTTATGTCATTCCTTCTACCATGCTGTCTTTGGGTTCTCTTGATGTATCATCTAGGTTTGTTTGGGACACTTTCTTCCCGTGTTTTCTCATGTTGCTTGTGTATCTTCCCCTCTAGTAGTGCAAATCAGAGGGATTGCGATTTTCCTGTAAAGAGTTAAAGTGTCCCTGCAGATTTCCAGTAACTCACCTGATGTTTGAGAGGTGCTTAATCAAGCGGTGACCCAAGAAAGCTGCTGTCCCACTTCCTCCAGGTTGGGAATGATCAATGCTTCTGGGCAGAGGTAGCCTGGTGTTGATAGACAATCAGATACAGCAAGGTGCTAGACCCCGGTCCAGGGTGAGGACCTGGGCACTAGACCAAGTTGGGGTGGGGGCACAAAACTGTGCTCAGTGATGGAGACACTTGGCTTGAGAGCACAGCAAGGCCTGAGCTCCTCGCTGGGGGCTCAGTTGGTGGCAGGTGGTCACTCTCTGCCAGGGAAGCTGTAAAATAGCGCTGAAGGGCCCAAACTCCCTGCTGGAGCCGGCGACTCCCTCCGCTCCAGGCCAGACCTCCCCAGGAGCGGCAGCACAGTGGCTCAGAAGACCGGAACTCAGCTCTGAGGACTCGGGCAGTCCCAGATGGTCGCTCTCTGCCAGGGAAGCTGCAAAATGGCCCATATTTTATTTAGAGACAGGGTCTCACTGAGTTGCTTAGGGCCTCGCTAAGTTGCTGAGGCTGGCTTTGAACTCGCGATCCTCCTGCCTCAGCCTCCTGAGACACTGGGATTACAGGCGGTTGTCACCGAGCCCGGCTTTAACTGTTTTTCAGTGCCGGGGATGGAACCCAGGCCCTCAATCAAGCTAAGCATATGCACCACCTCTGAGCTATACCCCCCAGCCCAGTAGTTTTCCTTAAAACATTTTTTCCAGATTTTTGCTTCTTCTAATTTTAAAAAGTCATTCATTCATCAGCAATCCAGAGCTTCATTCATTATGAATAGTATTGTCAAACGCGTCTCCTGGGGGTTTGAAACATTTCTGTTCAAAGCTGAAAGGTGACATTGCTTGGTTCCCTGTCATGTTTTTGGACCGTGTGAAATGGCATCCCCTGGTTCCGAGCTGGTTCCTGGATGAACGAAGCCACCACAGCACTTCAGTCATTTTAGGTTATGGCTAACTAGGAACGACTTGTGCTTTCTGTTTTCCCTGGCACATGGCTGACATTCCAGGGCTTGCTCACTGTGATTAATACAGCAGCTGTAGGAACAGCCTTCTGGAAAGACAAAACCAGCTTCATTTGTCTTACCTCACCGCAGAGTGCTGGAAGCTTCCATTTCCTCATTAGGAAAATTCCTTTCACCTCAAAGAGCTATTGTGAGGAATGAGGAGCAGAAATAGCTGTGAAGCACTTTGCCAGAGCCAAGGAAATGTGAGGCATCACTTGAGGCTGGAGTCGGATTTGGCTTAGCTGTGAGTAACATAAACTCCCACAGACCAGTGGCTTAAGTGAGGTAGAAATTCATTTCTCTTTCATATAAAGCCCAGGGTGTGACAATATGGATGAAGCTGGAGGACGTTATGCTGAGTGAAATAAATGAGGCACAGAAAAACAGAGTGCATGATCTCACTTGCATGCGGAATCTAAAAGAGATGAGCTCAGAGAAGCAGAGAGGAATGGTGATTGACAGGACCTGGGGGAGGGGTTTGGGGGAGATGGGTTGGTCAAGGGTAAAGTTTCAGACACAAAGGATGAGTAAGCCCTGGACACCTAATGTACAGTATGGTGTTTCAGTCAGCTTTTTTGCTGCTGTGATGAAAAGACCTGACAAGAATAATTTTAAGAAGGAAGTTTATTTGGGGCTCACAGTTTCAGAGGTCTCAGTCCATAGACAGCAGGCTCCATTCCATGGGGCTCAAGGTGAGGCAGGACATCATGGTGGAAGAGTGTGGCAGAGGGAAGCAGCTCACATCACGATCAGAAAGCAGAGTCTCCACTCTCCAGATACAAAATATATACCCATAGCCACGCCCCCAATGCCCACCTCCTCCAGCCACACCCCACCTGCCTCCATTACCACTCAGTTAATCCCATCAGGGATTAATTCACTGATTGGGTTAAGATTTACAACCCAATCATGTCTCCTCTGAACCTTCCTGCGTGGTCTCACATGTGAGCTTTCGGGGGACACCTCACATCCAAACCATAACACATGGTGATTACAGTTACCAATACTACATACTCAAAATTTGCTAAGAGAGATTTTTAAATCTTCTCACTACAAAAATATGATAAATATTTGAGTTGGGGCTGGGGATGGAGCTCAATGGTAAAGCACGTGCTTAGCATGTGCAAGGCCCTGGGTTCAATCCCCAGGCACTGCAGTAAATAAATAAGGTAATGGAAAAGTTCATTAGCTTGATTTAACCATTTTGTAATGTATACATATATCAAAACATCATATTGTACACCATAAATATGTATAATTTTTATTTGCAATTAAAAATAAATTAAAAAGTCCAGGGCCTTATGAGACAGCTTTGACCCACAAAGCTCCAAAGGACCCAGATTCCTCATATCTACTAACTCTGTTGTGTGTGGTTTCTATTCTCGCAGTCATCTCATCATCCAAGGGGACTGGCACAGCACCAGTCCACACACCCACATTCTGGACAGAGGGAAGAAGGGAGCAAAGAAAGTTATGTCATCTTCTATCAGGAATATTTCTGTAAGTTGCACATAGCCTTCTGCTGAAGTCTCATTGCCCAAACCTTAGTCACATAAACCAAAGCAAACTGCAGGAGAGGTTGGAAAATATCATTTTTTATCCCATTTGGTCTTGTGCCCAGCTAAAGGGGAAAGATTTATACACTGAAGAGAAACCAGAATGTGTATCCAGCTAAAAACACAGGATTCTATTACTATAGGAAAATGGAAATTATAGGAAAAAGAGAGTGTGCCAGCTTGATTGGCACACTAGGAAAATAGAGGCCTGTTCTGTAACTTCCATCAGCAACCCACAGGAAGGCTGTACTTTCTGCCAACAGACTTTGGTCAAGGCAAGAAAAATATGCACACATCTGGCCTAACAGTTGTCCCTCCTGCCGTAGGGGGAACTTAGCCTTAGCAAACTCTGGCTGGGATCTTGGATGTGCTGATTGAATCCAGCCATGCCCCAGGCCCTGGGGAACCATTCTGGGTCTTGGCAAGAGTGGGGGCAAAGGTGAGGGGTTGGTTCTTACCCACCCTTAGGGCTCTCTGCTTGGAGGGGGCTCCTGCAGCTTGCCTTCAACCTGGCCCCCTGGCTGCAGCTGCTCCCCTCGAAGTCTCCCGATGATCTAGACGGGTAGGACTACTTCCCCTATTCCTATGGCCACTTCCAGCACCCCATGGGGGACACCAAGTAGTTTATGAAAACACGCAGGAGAGGGGAGTAGGGCTTTCTTTATAGGACTTGGTGGTTCAACATCTACATCAAATCAAGTGACCTTGAAAAAATGACTTACCCTCTTCAGGCCTCAGTTTTTGCATCTGTAAAGTGGACATAAAGAATTGCTTTGAGGACTAAGTAATGGAACTGTGCCCAGCATGCAGTGGATACTGCTTAGCAAATGTGGGTTTCCCTCCTCCCTGCTCCTGTCTCCACCCTCCCATGATTCAAAGGCCAGATGCATTTTCTCAAGGCAGACCTGGGAAATTCCTGTCATGACAAGGGGGATTTTTCCATGGGGTCACGGGGTCAGAGCTGATTCTTCCTTTGCCCATGGGAATGTGCAAGAGAGACACAATAAGCCTGATTCTTAACAAAATCAGTTGTGAAAGGCGGTGAAAGGCGGAGGGACTGTCCCAGATTAAAGAGGCATGACAACTAAGGGCAGAAGGTGACTCTGAGTTGGAGGGAGACTTGCCATAAAGGACAGTCTCAGGGCAGTCAGCACAACTTGAAAATGGAGTGTAGTATTGTGAGAAAATAGAAGATCAGTGGCGCAGACAAAGGGGGTGGGGGAGGGAGGAGGGGTGGGGGAGGGAGGAGGGGTGGGGGAGGGAGGAGGGGTGGGCTAGGGAGAGACAGTGGAATGGATCTGAACTCTCTGGCCGGTTTACAGATGTGAATACACCACAGGGGACCTCATCATCCTGTGCATACCACAAGACACTGATTAAAAACCTATGAGTAAACAGCAGAGAGATCAGGAGAATAGAGGGAAGGGAACCTGGGGAGGGAAGGGGGGAGGGGAAGGGAAAGTACTAGTGACTGAATTAGAGGGAATTATGGTCCACGCTTTTATAATTATGTGAAAATGAATCCTAATGTCATGCATAACTAAAAAGAACCAATAAAAAAAGAAAAAAAAAGATATGGGGAGGGCCAGGCATGGTGGCACACTCCTGTAATCCCAGCAGCTGGGGAGGCTGAGGCAGGAGGATCAAAACTTCAAAGCCAGCCTCAGCAAAAGTGAGCAATTCAGTGAGACCTTGTTTCTAAATAAAATATAAATAGGGCTGGGGATGTGACTCAGTGGTTAAGTGCCCCTGGGTTCAATCCCTAATACCAAAAATAAAAAAAAAAGATTTGGGAGGATACTGTGGGAAAGTGCCTGGGTTCATCTGGCAGAATTAAATATATTGAGTCTATGAAGTTAAGGGGCAGGAGACAAACCTAGAAAGTCAGGTATGATTTGGAGAAGGCAGAAGGGAGTCACAGAAGGTTCCTGGGTAGGGGAGGATCACAGTTAAACCATGGAATGAGTATCTCCCTTGTAGACGGAGACTAGTTTGGAAAAGAGTACATTTGAGTCCAGGTTAAAGATTAGGAGCCACTGTGAGAGTGCATGGGAAAGCAGTAAAAGTACCCGGATCAGGGCAACCAGAGGATGGGAAAGAAAGGACCCGGATGGGTGCTGTGTGATCACCATCTTCACCACCATCGCCTTCCACAAAACAACCAACCACACACAAAAGAATATTGTGTTAATGTTGAATTTTTAGAGTTTGACCACTGTATTGTGATGATGTCAGAGAATGTCCTACTTCTTGAACATACAGGCTGAGGGATTTAGGAGGAAAGTGTCACAATATGGGCAGTTTATTGTTGACTGGCTTAACAAAAATGTATCATAAGAGGATAACCACACACAGATCATATATACACACTTAATAAGTGATCCGAGAAGCCATCATCTGGGGCTCATTGTAATAATAGTTGCACAACTTTTCTGTGGGTTTTAGAACTTTTCCAAAATAAGTTGAAATAAAAATAATAAATACAATTTAAAAATATTAATTTTTTGGTGCTAGAGATTGAACCCAGTGCCTTGTGCCTCTGCTATGCACTGAGTTACAATGCTCCTCAGTCCCCCTTGAATTTTAAAGGGCTGACATCCCCTAGGGTAGTTCACACCATTGGGAGCACTTTCTGGTAGGGGGTTTGCAAAGTTTTGGTATTTCAGGTCAGTGCAGGATATCAGCTTCTGTCCAGGTAACTGTCACCTTGGAAGGAGAGGCAGTATCTGGCTGGGCAGAGGTGCTGAAAATGAGGGACTGGGGAGGAGGGCCCCTTAGTCCCCAAGAAGGATGGGGAAAGCCCGAGAGCCTGGCCCTGGGTTAGAGAGGAGGACCTGGAGGATTAGGGGAGCCGGGACCCAGGCCTTGGGTTGGCCCTGTTACTGAAAACCTACTTTCAATTTTTTCAAGTTCCAGTTCATAAATTAACTGCCCACCTAATGATTCTGCAGGTCAAGTTCAAGGCCACAGACAAATCCAGGTCAGTGATGAGAAGGAAATCTCTCACCAGTATCATTTATTCTTTAGTCAGTAAACATTCATGAAGACTTTACACCATGACGGACACTGAGCTGGGTGGCTGGGGGCTTAAAAAGGAGATGCAGGGGCTTAGCAAGGGAGATGTGGCAGAAGTCAGTGAGGACAGGAGGGGTCTGCGCCTCACGGTATCAGAGAAGGCTTCTCTAGAGGGAATGGTGCTTGAGCTGGAGTCTGATGTGAGGAGGGTTCCCAGCTGGGCAAGGGATGGGGACATTGCCAGCTGAGGGAACAGCATGAGTTATGCTGGTCAGCCCTCCATTACGATAACACAGGCCTGAGATCAACCAGCTGGGAAGGAGGAAGGGTTTATGTTGGCTCACAGTTTCAGAGGTTTCAGTCCATAGTTGCTTGGCCCTGTTGCCTTTGGGCGTGTGGCAAGGCAGCACTTCATGGTGGGAGTGTGTGGTGGAGGAGGCCTGTTCACCCTGTGGCATCTGGGAAGCAGAGAGAGAGAGAGAGAGAGAGAGAGACAGACACCAGGTGCTAGGGTCCCAATATCCCCTTCAAGGGCATCCTGTCAATGACATAACTTCTTCCAACTAAAGCCCCGCCTTTCTTTTTTTGGTACTGAGGATTGAACCCAGGGGTGCTCAAGCACTGAGCCACATCCCCAGCCCTTTCTTGTATTTTATTTAGAGACAGAGTTTCATTAAGTTGCTTAGGGCCTCACTAAGTTCCTGAGAGTGGCTTTGAACTCTCGATCCTCCTGCCTCAGCCTCCCGAGCTGCTGGGATTACAGGCGTGCACCACCGCACCAGCTACCCCCGCTTCTTGAAGGTTCTACCACCTCTCAATAGTGCCACCGACTGGTGAGCAAACACATGGGCCTTTGGGGGACACTTATCCAAACACTGAGCAAAGTCACAGAAGCTTGAAAGAATATGACCATTAATTAACATTCCTGGAAATGGGACAAATTGGAAGATCATGTCTTCCAATATAAGGCCCTGAGGACACATTGCCACTTCTGTTTTTCTGATTGAAATGCATAACCTGAATTTAAACATGAGGAGATATCAGAGACATCTGGATTGAGGGATGTTCAACAAATAACTGACAATAACTGACCAGTGCCCATCAAAAGTGTTAAGGTCATGAAAAAAAAGACTGAGACTGGCCCAGACTGAAGGAGATGTGATTGCTAAAGATGACATGTGATCCCAGACCAGAAAAAGGACCTTTGTGGGGCAAATGGTAAAATGTGAATAAGGTCTTGAAAGGAAATAATAATCAGTGTTAATCTCTTGATTTCATCATTGCACTGTTGATCTCTATATAAAGTGGTGTCTGCCAGATTTCTCCACTACTATTTTCTTCTTTCTAATTAATAAGTACCTTGTATAGACTTAACAGCTTTCTAAAAATATATGCTCTTTATTTCTTTCTTTATTTATCTACTTTATGTTATTTATTTACTTTTTTTTGGTACTGGGGATTGAACCCAGGGGTGCTTAACCACTGAGCCACATCCCCAGCCCTATTTTGTATTTTATTTAGAGACAGGGTCTCACTGAGTTGCTTAGGGCCTCGCTAAGTTGCTGAGGCTGGTTTGAACTCGAGATCCTCCTGACTCAGCCTCCTGAGGCACTGGGATTATAGGTATGCACCACTGCACTTGGCCTTTTTGTTATTATTATTATTTTTTAAAAATTTTGAGACAGAGTTTCACTAAGTTGCTGTGGTTGGCCTCGAACTTGTGATCCTCCTGTTTCAGCCTCCTAAGTTGCTGGTATTACAGATGTGAGCCACTGTGCCCAGCTATATTTTTTATTTTAAATAACACATTGTAATTGTACATATTTATGGAATACAGCATGAGATATCAACACATGTATATAATACACATAATGATCAAATCAAGGTAATTGGCGTAGCTATAATCTCAGGCATTTATTATTATTGTTTTTTTGTTAGGATCACTCAAAAACTTCTCTACTAGCTATTTTGAAATATTCAATTAATTGTTCTGAACCATAGTTATTTTATCGTACGATATTAAAAGTTAGTCATCCTAGTCAACTGCTATGTTCTTTCTATACTTAAGCAGGCTTTAATGATTCTTGATTCTAAAACGCTAATTTTCTAGTCTTACTTTGTCAAGAATGTTTATCAGGAATGTGTTTTAAACATTATTAAGTAATTTTTTTGGCCCTTACTTAATCATATGGATTTTCTCCTATTAAGGTGCAAAATCCTAATAGTCCTGGGGATTCCTCATAATTAGCTGAAAGACAATAACAGAAAAAGAGCAATAAAAGTGAAAACCCTTAAAATGGGGAGCAAAGACATGTGTTGGAACATATCTGTAAACTCCAGCTACTTGAGAGGCTGAGGCAGGAGGATGGCAAGTTTGAGGCCAGCCTCAGTGACTTAGTGAGACCCTGTCTCAAATTTTTAAATAAATACATAGGTAAATAAATAAATAAAGGCTGGGGATATAATTCAGTGAAAAAGCATCCCTGGGTTCAATGTCCAGTACTAAAAAAAAAATAAAAAGTTACGAATAAATAATACAGTTGATATTATGCCCATTCAACAGATGAACAGATAAAAAACTGTGGTATATATACATATAGATTATTACTCAGCCTTAAAGAAGAATGAAATGATGGCATTTGCTGGCAAATAGAACTGGAGGCTATTATGCTAAGTGAAATAAGCCAATCCCCCAAAACTGAAGGCTGAATGTTCTCTCTCATATGTGGATGCTAACACACAATAAGGGGGAAGAAAGAATAGAGGTTCATTGGATTAGACAAAGGCAAATGAAGGGAAGGGAGAGGGGACAGGATTAGGAAAGACAGTGGAATGAATGGAACATCACTTTCCTATGTTCATATATGAATGCACGACCAGTGAAATGCCACATCGTGTACAACCACAAGAATGGGAAGTTACAGTCCACGTATGTATAATGTGTCAAAATGCACTCTCTGTCATGCATATTTAAAAAGAATAAATAAAAATGGTATAATTGCAACCACACTAATACTTTAAAAAGTAATGAATTACACTTTTCAATATATTTTTGCACAAAATTATAGGATGGCATATTATACCTTTTACTTTATGATTGGCTTTTTGCAGTAGAGAGTCATTTCAGAAAGAAAGTTCTGGAACTTATTGATTCTCCCAAGGGTCCCTCAGTGTTTGGTACTCAGGTTCTTGTCCACCTGGGGATATGGCTCAGTGGGAGAGCACTTGCCTAGCCATGCTTGAGGCCCTGGGTTCCATCCCCAGCACTGGAAACAAAAAGAACTCCACAAAGACGTTGAGGGGAAAGGGGCAGGGGAGGCTTCAGAGGAACATTGAAGTGTTGTAAATGATGAGCACATTAGGAGATACTTGCAGATTATGGAGATTTTTTATTTCACAAACAAAATTCATAAGAAGCAGGAACCCTGATACTGTCTACTTGGAAAATAAGGATGTCCATATTATTCTTTCATCTTTCTGTGTTCCCAAATGATGTTTTTTTTTCCTTTATGTTATTCCAGAACAAATTCTTGGGAGATTATTTGTATCACTGCTTTGAATAATTTGTGTACATTCCCATCTTTCTGCCCCTCTCTCAAGATTGAAAGCCCTCAACAAGAATGTCCCATTGGCCGGGTGCGGTGGCGCACGCCTGTAATCCCAGCACTTGGGAGGCTGAGGCAGGAGGATCACGAGTTCAAAGCCAGCCTCAGCAACTTAGCGAGGCCCTAAGCAACTCAGTGAGACCCTGTCTCTAAATAAAATACAAAATAGGATGGGGATGTGGCTCAGTGGTGGAGTGCCCCTGGCTTCAATCCCCAGTACCAAAAAAAAAGAATGTCCCATTGGTAGGGCCTGGGTCACACCCCTGCCTGCTGGAGAGGGAGGGAAAGAACATCGATCTCCCTTTGGCATTTAGAGTGGCAAGTGGGAAGCTCCACATCCCCACCTATCTTGAAATATTCTCCCAAGTAGGATGTTCAGATGCTTGACCCCCATATTCAGGGGAAGAGTGGGGAAGCAGATTCTTTTCTCAACAGCTTAAAACCATACTCTTTATCTTCCTCTTGTTTCTACCCCAAACCTGTTTCTCCTTCTGTCTCTTCTGTCTTCCCTTTCCAGTGAATGCCTCTGTTCCCCGCTCTGACCACACCAAGGAATTTGGTGAAGTGGAAAACCAGAAACTGCCATGAGTGGCTGATATGACAAAGTTCAACTCGTATTCAAAATAAATGCCCAGCCAGGCGTGATGGCGCATGCCTGTAATCCCAGCAGCTCAGGAGGCTGAGGCAGGAGGATCGTGAGTACAAAGCCAGCCTCAGCAACTTAGTGAGCCCTAAGCAACTCAGTGAAACCCTGTCTCTAAATAAAATACAAAATAGGACTGGGATGTGGCTCAGTGGTTGAGTGCCCCTGAGTTCAATTCCAGGTAAAAAAATAAATAAGTAAATAAATAATAAAATAAAATAATAAAATAAGTGCCCAATCCTGGCTGCCTGCCTCAAAAGTAAAAAGAGGGGCGGTTCTGGGAATGAGGTTAGAGTGTCCTTGGATTCAATTCCAAGCACTGATAAACAAACAAACAAGGAACATAAAATCATGAGCATTCACTACAAGTATATCTGCAACTTTAAAAAAAAGTTTCAAATGATTTTGAGTTTGATTTTTTAAAATTAAAAAGTGTTTTAGGGTAGCTCAAAGAAACTCGAGGTAGACCAGATATTCTAAAGTGAAGGGGGAAAAAAACCCCCAAAAGTGTCTTGTGGGGTCCCTCCAGAGATACCCCATGACCACAGCTGCTGGGTGTGGGACAGAATTGCTGTCGCCTTGATCATAAAGCTTGTTAAGCATCCACTTCGTCATGTTGCTTTCTCCCGAGTCCAGGCGCCCCACAGGTCACCTGTGTATGCGACTGCAAGAGAAATAGAGCCCATGGCTTCTACTTTGGGGCGATTCACTTAAAATATAGGAAACTCCAAATTTTGGAGGTTGTTCAAAAGATTCCAGGTGCATCCACCCCCACCCCCTCCAGTGTTGAAGATTGAACCCAGAGCCTCATGCATCAGTTTTTAATTTTTTTTAGATTTGAGACAGGGTCTTGCTAAGTTGCTTAGAGCCTCCCTAAGTTGCTGAGGCTGGTCTCCAACTTGAGATCCTCTTACCTCAGCCTCCCAAGTTGAATTGCTGGGATTACCAGCGTGCATCAGCACACCCAGCTCCATGTGGATAATTCTTGAATAGTCTGTGATTTCAGCACTGCATTAAAGTCCCATCTTTGTCATATTCAATTTTTCATAGGCTTATGGATCTGTTCGTGGGATGTCTATTCTGTTCCTTGGGCCATTCTGCCTATCCCTGCACACTGCCTGTGTTCCTTCACTTAAGCTATTACATTTTGGCTGGGAAACTCTTCCCCTAAGACATTCATTCTTTTCCACCTGGTACAACTGTGTCACTGTGGTTTGTTTAGATGACCTGTGTAGCATGGTTCAGTGATGCTCACAGCTTAAGTCCCCCAGCACCATGAGAGCAGATGGGAGGAATGAATGGACAGCTGTCCTGCCGCTATTCCCATGCCCAGCTGCCTGCTATGGTCCCATCAGGGGACCATATATGGTCCATATATGAAATGTTCAGGTTTTGCTCTGATCGATTCTTGTTGAAGACTGTAAAGAGATTCCATCTACCTTAATTTCACTTGAGCAATAGCTCTAAAACCACTATTTCCATGTAGACATTGTTTTAAGCTGTTCTATTTTTAAAAGTCCTTTATATTTCACTAAAGTGGTCTAGGACCACCAGGAGCATGTACATGTGCACATATACATGCATATATCTCATATCTATACACATGCATGTAGACACACATATGTTGTGTGGATACACACACACATACATAATTATATATATGGAGACAGAGGGAGAGGAATAAAAGGCCAAGTTCATTCCCAGCAGTTTCATACTCTCCTCACTCAATATCCTCTGTATTTTTCCCATGAGAAAACTAAGCCTGGTAGACTGAGCAAGTTGTCTCAGATACCCGGATGCAAGAGACAGCACTAGGGTCACCACGGCCTGGACTCACTCTGCTGCTTCCCGGTGTCACCCAGCTGTGACAGTGGGAAGGCAAAAGGCTGACACAGGGTGACGAGACAGTGGTAGGATTGTCCCTGCAATGTGTCCTTGACAGTTAACTGAAGGAAGGGAACAAAGGAAAAAATCTGAGAGATATTAAAAAATGCATTTTACTGTCATGTATAACTAATTAGAACAGATAAAAAAATTTTAAAAAGAGTATATATGATAGTACAAACAGGGCACGGTGGCACAGGCTGATAATCCCAGCTACTCAGGAGGCTGAGGCAGAAAGACTGCAAGTTCAAGGCCACCCTCAGCAACTTAGCAAGACCCTGTCTCAAAGTTAAAAAACAAAAAGGGTGGGGGATGGGATGGGTCTCAGTGGCAGAAGGCTGCTGGGTTCAATCCCCAGCGCAAAAAAAAAAAAAAAAAAAAAAAAAAAAAACCCAAAAAACGTTATTACAGCTAAAATTGAAAAATGGAGGAAAACTTATCTTCATTATTATAATAGCACCACCATTGAGTTGATTTATTGATCACATTTATTTATTTATTTATTTATGATTAAGAGCTCTGGGGTCAGATAGCTGAGGAGGGAAGCTCACTAAGTCATGCAAAGCACTTGGCGCCTGGAACATCATAGTTACTCCTCAGTTAATGGTACTGACTACCATTATCATTTTTAGATTTTTTTTCTCTGAAAATTATTCAGTGAAATATCACGTATTAAAAATATGAATTAAGCCAGATGGAGTGGTACATGCATGTAATTCCAACTACTTAGGAGGCTGAGGCAGGAGGATCAGAAGTTTGAGCCTCACAACATTAAGACCCTGTCTCAAAATAAAAAGGACTGTGATGTGGTTCAGTGGTGGAGTGCTTGTCTACCATGTTTGAGGTCTTGGGTTCAATCTCCAGTGCCCCCACCACCAGGAACTTTTATTTTTATGAATCTTGGTAGATGTAGCCGTATTACTTTCAGTACTGTGAGCAATGTTTAAAAATACATTTCCAGCTGGGCATGCTGGTGCACACTTCTAATCCTAGTAACTCGGGAGGCTGAGGCAGGAGGATGGCAAGTTCTAGGTCAGCCTTAGCAATTTAGCAACACCCTGTCTCAAAATAAAAAATAAAAGATCTTGGCATATCCCCAGCTCAGTGGAGAAGTGGAGAGTACCACAGGTTCAGTCCCCAATACTGCTCCGACCCCAACCCAGACACAATATCAAAATACCAGTTTCCTTTATATATATATATATATACATATATACATATATATATATACACATAGACATATTTAAAAAAAATATATATATATTTACACTTTTTTGGTACCAGGAATGGAACCCAGGGGCACTAAGCCACATCCCCAGGTCTTTTTATTTTTGAGACAGGGTCTCTCTAAGTTGTGGCTGGCCTTGAGCTTTCAATCCAAACCCATCATGGGTATTATATACATATATATATTTTTTTGCGGGGGCGGGGGAACTGGGGATGGAACCCAGGGGCACTGGGCCACTGAGCCACATCCCCAGCCCTATTTTGTATTTTGTTTAGAGACAGGGTCTCACTGAGTTGCTTAGAGCCTTGCTAAGTTGCTGAGGCTGGCTTTGATCTCACGATCCTCCTGCCTCAGCCTCCCGAGTTGCTGGGATTACAGGCGTGTGCCACCATGCCTGGCTGAGTATTATATTTTTAAAGGCTGCTAATTAACAGGTCAACATAATTCCTCAGGGTTTGGTTTTGGTTTTGGTCTGTTTTATGATGCTAGGAATGAAACCAGGGCCTTGTGCATACTAGGCAAGTGCTCTATCACTGAACCACATCCCCAGTTCATGTTTGGTGCTTTTGTTTTTTAAAAAAGATTTAACTTACATTTTCTTGATCATTGAAATAGTTTTTATTTTTATTTAATTTTTTTGTACTGGAGATTGAACCCAGCAGTGCTCTACCATGGAGTCACATCCCTGGCCTTTTGTATTTTTATTTAGAGACAGGGTCTTGCTAAGTTGCTTAGGGCCTCCCTAAGTTGCTGAGGCTGGCCTTGAACTTGTGATCCTCCTGCCTCAGCCTCCCAAGTTGCTGGGATTACAGGTGTGACCCACTGCACTGTCCAGCTCATTGTCTGTTCTTTAATAGAAAAATATGTTTAGAGTCTGTTAAATGTTCATGTCCTTTGTCCATTTGTTGGGACATTTGCATTTTCAATCAGTTTATGTAAGTTCATTATATAATAAATATATATCAACTCTTTCTATATTGTATTTGTTGCAAAATGTCTCCCACTTTTCAGTTTGAGGTCTACAACTTTTTCACATGAAATTTCTGTGATTTTATGGAATCAAATCCTTAAGTGGGGTACCAGGCAATACAGGTCAGTGGTAGAGTGCATTCTTAGGTGCAAGGCCCTGGGTTCTACCCAACACCACACACACAAAATAAATAAAAGTAAATAAAATCTCTCAATTGCTTTGTGACTTCTTTCTCCTGTGTCAACTTTTAAAATTTACCCTCTTCCATAGTTTTACTGACAACCTAATTCTATTTTCATTGCTATAATTTAATTTTTATATTTTGTGTTTTTGAGATGGGGGTCTTGCTAAGTTACTGAGGCTGTCCTAGAATTTGTGATCCTCTTGCTTCAGCCTCCCAAATTGCTGGGATTAAAGGTGTGCACCTCTGTATCCAGCTCTTATTTTTTTAAAAATAAGAACTTGTTGCAATTAAGAATGACATCCTTTTACATGACATTTTCTAACTTTTTGCTAGGAGAGAACACTACTAATTCTGAGTATTTTTTACCTGATCTTTGTGGACTCCAATGGCTGTTCAATTGTCCACTTTGGAGTTTCAAGGTATACAATATTATTAGTAAATAAGGGCAATTTGGCCTCATTTTTTCCAATGCTTTTACATTTTTGTTCCATTTTTGTGCAATGTTTTAAAAGCAACAGTAAATAATCATGGGGGGAAGAGAAAATGTTAAGTAAGTAATAGAATGATGTGCTTCCTATGATCCCTTGACTACATTAAAAAAAAAATATGTGAGCCAGGCGCAGTGGCGCACGCCTGTAATCCTAGCAACTCGGGAGGCTGAGGCAGGAGGATCACGAGTTCAAAGTCAGCCTCATCAATGGTGAGGCCCTAAGCAACTCAGTGAGACCCTGTCTCTAAATAAAATACAAAATAGGGTTGGGGATGTGGCTCAGTGGTTAAACACCCCTAGGATAGATTCCCAGTCCCCCCATCCCTGTCCCCCAATGTGTAAACTGATACTAGCTGGTTACCTAAGTGGTTAGCATATGTCCTTGAGTGACAGAATTTAGTTGAATCTACCTTTTCATTTATACACATTTTGGATCATTCTATGAAGATCATATATTATTTAGGCAATTTGAAAAATAATGGCACTTCAAAGACATTTATCGTGTTACTTTTATTGTGTTGACTGTGGGCTGAAACAGCTGTTCTTTATCTGCTGAGGATATTGCCTATCTTCTTTTTAGGATTTTTTTAAAAATTAGAGCTAGCTGGGTGTTGAATTTTGTCAAATGATTTTTTTTGGGGGGCAGATGCAAAAATGATCATGGTTTCTGTTTTTTGTAACTGAGGTATATTTTACGTAAGATAAAACACACAGATCCTAGGTATATGGTTTGGTGCATTCTGACCATTGCGTACAGCCCTGTAACCACCGCCCCAAGTGAGAAAGAGAATATCCCTATTGCCCCAGAAAGTTCTATGAAAAATTCTGCAGTAAACTGTTGATTTGTGGTGGGCCAGCCTTGTGTATCTACTGTCTTTCAGGCCTGGGGTCACTGGTGAAGTCCCAGGCTGTCCCGTCTCTGCTCCCCTCCAGGGAGCTCTGGTGGCAGGAGGGAGCCAGATCCTCTGCAGGGCAAGTGGCCATGGGGAGGGGGATATAAGGCTGCCTTCTGAGGGACAAAGACGGTAACAGCAGCAGTTGGAGGCTTTCAGTGATCTTGCCTAAAAATGGCATCTAAGACAAAAAAAAGTTTCTGGGTGTTACTTTCTGAAAGGTTGTGATGGGGAGGAGAGGATGGAGTAGGTGCGGTGGGTACAGCATCCCTGATGCCACAATTGTGCAATCTGAAGGTCCCATGTCTTGTGTTCTCACTTGTTGATAAAGTCAGACACCACTTTCCGGAATATTCTTTTCTGGAGCACCCTTTCCCTTTGACTGGGTTGTTAGCCTGCATTACTACGTTGTCCGTTCAGGAAGCTTGCTACCCTCACCCTATATGATCGCCAGTCCACTGCAGTTTATGGAATGATACCCAGTGTTTCTATTCAGCTTTAGTGTATTTTAGTCAACAGGGAAAAACACGGGAATACATGTGGATATTTATTTCTATCTGCTTAATATTGACATGTTGATTGGGTATTAAATACCATGAAGTTCAATAAATGCTTGATCATAGCATCATATTTTGTCTTCTTACATCTAGAGTGAGAAGTCTGCAGAAAGATGATTTGTGATTTCCTGAATCACAAGGCCAGGGGCTCCATTTGTTGTGTTTGAACAAGGTCCAGACTCTTCTATGTAGTTTTTGTAGTGTTAAGTTCGAGTAATGCAAATAATCACTTGTAGTTCATTTTTCTTTTGTGAGTCTTTTTAAAGTGACCCAGGTAAGTGCCTTAGGGTGCTGACCCTTTCCGGGGGTGTGTGTGACATATGCTAAGTGTGAGTCTCTGAAGCCTCCAAGGTTCTTAGCATGAGTGAGGCATTGTGGAAGGGCAGGAAGACGCATGTACACCAGGCAAGTGGGGCACACCAGGAGCCATGACCCAGACTCCAGCCAGAGAGCAAATCCAAACACAGAACAGTCAAGGTATCCGTCTGAGTGACATCCTGGAGCAGGCTTTGATACAAACGTCAAACAAGAGCCACGTTTTCTGTACTGCGGCGCCTACACCACTAAAATCAATTTAGACTTCTATTTCTAGCAGATGTCACAACTTGGATTATTTTTCCTTTTTTATATAAAAATCTGAAGCTATTTTTAAATCTGTATCTAACCGGGTTTGCACACCGTTCTCAGTATGCAGTCTGTAGCAGGGGAGGCTTCTAGGATGGACACCAGGAGCCTGGGATGTGCTCCTCTGGGAGCGGGCAGGAGCTGTCCCTCTGCCCTTGAGCCTTTAGAGGAAAGATCTGTGAGTCTTACCTGTGTAAAGGAACTCTACAGGGGCCTTTAGAAATTGGACTATCTGCTGGACACAGTGGTGCCCACCTGTAATCCCAGTGACTAGGGGGGCTGAGGAAGGAGGATCCAAGTTTGAGGCCAGTCTGGGGAACTTAGGGAGACCTTGTCTCAAAACAAAAATAAAAAAGGAGCCGAGCATGGTGGCGCACGCCTGTAATCCCAGCACTTGGGAGGCTGAGGCAGGAGGATGGCGAGTTCAAAGCCAGCTTCAGCAACTTTGCGAGACCCTAAGCAACTCAGTGAGACCCTGTCTCTAAATAAAATACAAAATAGGGCTGGGGATGTGGCTCAGTGGTGGAGTGCCCCTGGGTTCAATCCCCAGTACCAAAAAATAAAAAAATAAATAAATAAAAAAGGGCTGGGGATATTTGTAATGGAGTTCAATCCCCAGTACTGAAATAAATAAATAAATTAAAAAGAAAAGAAAAGAAAGAATTTGGGTCACCTCTCTTCTACTAACCCTCGTGTTCTTCGTCCCCAAGCTGTTTGGCCTGCAATCTGAGGAGACAACTGACTTTTCATGTTTTATACATTTTATTCATACATTTCTCCAACTTTGAAATGACAAAAGCCCAATTCTATGGTTTCCCATTACACAGCATCCTACAGGTATGTATATTCTACAAAGAATACTATGGAGTTTCTCTTCTTCCCCTGTCACACGAGATAACTGATTAGGGTTTCGACTTGCACACCAGCGTTGTGGTTGTTCCAGCGACAGGGCAAAGGGATCAGGACGGGAGGGCGTGTGCTAAGGCATGTAAATAGATACACACAGAGAGAAAGAAAAGCAGGACATTTTACAAAGCATCCAAACCTTTCCAATCCCTTCGGTTCCTCTGGCAACCTAAGGCTTTGCTGTACCCCGCAAATACTTACAATTGGATACGGTGAAATATACAACAACCATTAACATCTCTCTCTTTTTATCACTGAGACAATACTTCAAAACCTTTTATAAAAAGGCAATAATACATACAGAAAAAAGAACACGTTGGCAAAACTTTATGCAAAACCACCCCAGAACTGAGTTTGAGTAGTGACACCCCTTCAGGCAGCCACCCACCTGCCTGCACGGACATTCTGGGAGACAGCTGAGGCTGGAAATCAATCTCCTCAATTCTTGGTCTCTTTCAAACAAAAAAGAAAGAAAGAAAAAAAGGAGGAGCCACTGTCTGTGGAGGAACACGTTTCTACTCCCAAGCACAATGCCTTCTACAGTGATTGTACTTCCCCAGAGTCCAGAGATGCTCACCCCCAGGCCTCCGTGGGTGAGGACATCTGGGTGTTCCCTTGGTCACATGCTAGAGAGAATGGAGCTAACTCCAAGCAGTGACAAAGTTCTGAGTGTCTGTGGGAACATAGATATGGAGTTGTGCTTGGGGCCAGAAAAGAGGTCTCCTGTGTGGTTGCACATCTCTCTTTCCATTTTCTTTTGCTTGGTCCATTTGCACAGGTTCAAGGGATTCGATGGAGGGTCAGGTGAGAGGTGGTGGGAACTCAGGATTTTCTCTCCCCCAGCCCCTCCCCCCCAAAAGAGCTAAGACTTGGGAGTGTCTGCTCCAGAGATGGTGCTGCCCTCTTGTCATTGTGGTATCCATGGGCTAGGAAAAAGACCAGATGGGAAAATGGCAGAGAACAGACTCTTCTCCCTTTCCTCCACTTCCTGGATGGCTGTGACAGCTACACTTCATTCACTAAGCTCGGCAATCTGAGATGTCCCATATCTCCAAATTTATGGCACTCAGACTCACCAGTGCACAGGCCAAGCCAGCCATGCATCAAGCCTCATGAATACAGTCCTGTAACCAGAGATAAACAGAGATGGAAACCTGATTTCTAAAGGGATCAGAAAAGGGAAGCCTCTACCAAATGAAATGAGTCACGACTAAAGTGCGTGGCCCTTCCATAAGCCACAGCGAGAAGCAAGGTGTCTTTGTAAGAGAAGAATTAATCTCGAGTGCAGGACAAGAGAGACGCGCTCAGGGGCCTTACATCTGTTACAGGCCACAGTGAGCCTCAGCACCGGAAGCCCTTGCAAAGAGAATGGACTTAGGAGACTGTGCTCAGTTCTGAAAAAGCAAAACAAAACAAAAAAGCCCACAAAACAGGTTTGATAGTAAGGAGTTACCCAGCAAGCAGTTTTCTTGGTAGCTTTAGCAGCAAGCTAAGCTTACCTTTGCTCCAAGTTAAGACACTGACCTGAAATGAGAATCAAGGACATCCCATCAGTAGGAGACCAAAGAGTGCTTTGGGCTGCCTTGTCCTTGAGGGGCAGTTTCCACTCTGGGCAGCTCCACATCCAGTTTCCTGGATGGTGGCTCCATTGACTAAACTTTTGCAAGGAATGAATTGGAAGCCTTAATGAAGGGACAACTACAAGTGATTTAAAAACAAACAAAAGAACGCTGAGATCAAAGGCTTTAAAAAGATAATAGTAGCTTCAGAGGAAGGCATGGCCTGCCTGACTGGCTCCAGCAGTGGGAGAAGGAATTGGACATGGGGAAGGGGACGGTGTCTGCATTTCTTTGCGCAGTGGGGAACTCTGCACATCTTTAGCTATTCTGCCACCAATAGGATGGGCTGGGATGATGGCTTCTGAATGCAAATAGCAAGAAGTAGGTCAACCATTTCTTTTTCTCTCTGAGCAGATATTTTAAATCATCTCACCTGACAGGAGATACATTTAATTGCATTTTTAAAAAGCTACAATGTTATCTTGACACTGGGAAACTTCCAGATGAATTAAATTGAGTGACATTTTCCTTTTCAGTGTTAAAATGCAATATGCTACATGTGCAAAGTAATTGCTGCCTTATGATTAGAAAATCAGGACATTTCACTTTCTTAACAAAGAAGTCGACACATCAAAACACTCCCTTTCCTGCTGTGGGGAGTGGGGTTGGGTGGGGGAGAGGACCTTTGGAATGCGGCTCTCCAGATCTTCAACTGACCACTGATAAGATCTAATCACTTGCTCCAGTCCTTAAAAAGAAAAAAAAAATGGTTCTGCTGATGGAATGGAGGCAGGAAAGAAGTTTTAGGAATTTTCTCTGATTGCTTAGTGGACAATTGTGATGGAGCAGCAATGTACTGAAATTACTTTGAATTCAGAAATTTAAGTATTTTCTGCTAGGTCATAAAGACACTGCTCCAGAGAAGATGCCTGCCTGTGTCCTTCTCGGAGCACGCAGAAAGTGACCAACAAGGGGATAAGTGGTACTGTGCCTTTCCATTGTGGGACCACTGGTGTTTGAGTTAACCTTTCTTTTCTCCTCCTTGGTCTAATTTAATCCACGGTTAGCAACATGGCAGACGACTTCAAAAGGGCACTGTCAACATCTCTGGAGACTTGGTCTCTAAGGGCAAGTGGGGGTGTGAGGGTTTCTACCAGAGGAAGGGAATTTGCTTCCCATGTGTTAGTTGTATTCTTTGTGCTTCACTGGAAAAGAGGTAGAGCGGGCACCTTGACAATGAGAAGAGCCCGGATTGTGGTCAGTACCATTGCAGGAATGACTGTCTGGCCTTGACATCAGATTGAAATCGGTCCTAACACAGCCCTATACAACTCTTTGAACATTTCTCTCTCCATCTAGGGGAGCCCACTGTTGAGCTTGTCTCTGGTTTGCCTGTTTGGTCACCCCCACCATAGGGCCCAAACAGAAGGAGGTCACTCAACACCTTGTTAGTAGGTTTTAGACTCATCCAGTCACTGACAAAGAATGATATCAGAAAAAAAAAATCGGCATCATTTAATAACAGTAGGTGAGGGGTGGGATGTTGGTCATGTAAGAGGAGTATACAAAAATTGCCTTTTCTGTTCGGTCCCTTAAGAGGAGCTCTTCAGCTTGGAACACACCCTGCACATCCTGCCAAGGCACAATGTGACAGAGGCCATCTAACCTACAAGAAGCAAAAACGATGGTGTTTTTTCAAGAACGCCCTCACACGCTAAGGAAAACGTTCTACTGACCTCTGGCAGAGTCTGGGAACCCCCAGCCTGGATCTCCTGTATTAGAAGACTGTGACCTGTGGCAGGGTGATGAGATGGTGAATGTCTCTAAAGCAACAAGGACAGATGATTCCCCTGTGCCAAGGGATACAGCAAGAGGAAGGAGAGACCACCGGTGGCCCTGCAAGTCAGACGCGGTCCAAGCTGTGCCCTGGCAGGGGGCACTGCTGATTGATACTCACTCCTGGGCCTTTGATGGGTCAATGAGCATCTAATGGATTCTAAAATTGAAAAGATTATCAGCTTGGGAACCTGAACAAATCTATAATGAAATGAAGGACCCAAAGGCATTTAATTATTGAACACATAAAAGGAAGTATATTTAAAAAAAATTGGTCAGACTGTCCTGTTAGTTATCATTTTAAAGGAATTTACAGGGCTGTTATAGATTATTCTTTTGGAATAATTCAGTTTATAGCAAATGCCTAAACTGGTTTCTTCATTGCACAGTATTTTCTCTTAAAATGGGTGCTTTTAAAACAATTACATACAGATTAAAAATCCTCATTTCTTTGCTTAATTAAAACGTTAATACTCTTAGACAACACAGATCTGAAATGGTGAAACCAGCAATTCCCCCTCCCACCTTACAACAAATTAAATTGAGACAAAATTACAAACACATTTCACTACATGATTATTATTAATAAAAATCAGTTTCTTTTCTTTTTTTTTTTTATAAAGTTGCCCGAAATGCAAGGGATGTGCATAGGTTTACAACTTAGTCATAACAGCATTTTATTCTTATTCCCCTGGGTGTGCCCCGTGAACGGAATGTACTTTGCTGTAGATTACAGATTGATTTGTCCAACACAGACACACCGACAGCATAAACGCTCGCGACTGTCCACATGCATTAAGAGTCAAGACCCAACTTCAAATCTCTAAAAGGTTTACAGGGTGCTTCAAAGAGACAGTATCACATTATCTGGATGTTACATAAAGGACTTAAAAAAAATACTATTCTAAAAAAAAAGAGAGAGAAAAAAGGCCTTTAAAAATTTATGACTGTTTTGTAATCACTAGACTAATTATTTCAAATAAATAAAGGAAAGAAAGATATTCCAATCCATAAAATCAGACTCTAAAAAGAATGTAGTGTTCCACCCCCAGTCAAGGTAACAGAATCATTGTTTATTATTATTAAAATAGATTATAGAAAGCAGCATCTATTTTGTGCAGTTTTTAGGGGCCTTGGAAATAAAAAGCTATGATTTCCAAAAATATAACATTCCAAAGGATTGAATAATACATACATTTAAAGATACATTTTATTAAAGTTTAGGAGAACTGATTAAAAAAGATACTGTCTCTTTAAATTAGTGTGTAATTGTTTTTCTCCTCCTATCTATTCGGACATGACAATAATTATAAATGTAGGTCACACTACAACTAGTAGTCTCTAGGGACCACGACCTGCTGACACAAGGCCCATAACAAAGAGGCTTTTCCATGTATGAGGTGGCTCCCAGTTATGCTCAGATATCTGGGGACAGGCCTAATAGACCCAGGAGACCGGGACCCACTGTGGGGCTGTGCACACGAGCTCAACGGCTTCCTCCAGATGTCTGATTGTCTCATCAATTTCATTGTTGATAATTGTGAGATCGAAGTAGTGTGCATATGTTCTCTGTAAGATATCGGACTCCTTCTGCAGGCGCTGGAGAGATTCATCCTGGAGGGGGAAGCGTGGAGGAAGGGCGGGCATGGGAGAAGGGGAGAGCAAACAGAAGAGAGAAGTCAGTTGAATTCGTTCTCTTTCCCCATTTCTGCTCATCCCAGTGTCAGAAATGGTCAAGGCCGAACCTTGACATGCTGCATCTGGGCATGAGGCCAGGGTGGTGCCATGACAGAGGAGACCACCGTCCCTGTGACGGCAGGGTTACAGAACTCCTGCTGGCATCCGCAATGGCTCGACATGCAACAGGGGGTTCCATGACAACCAGACAAAACAGACACTCTCCAGCGAACACATCGCCCCCACCCAGGCCTAGCTGTGTCGGACCCAGGTCAGCTGGGTGAGGCCACACCAGGCATGGGTTACGAGTGGCTACCTTTCTTTCTTCCTTCCTCTAACAT
Organism: Glaucomys volans; assembly: GCA_020662805.1. NCBI lineage: Eukaryota > Metazoa > Chordata > Mammalia > Rodentia > Sciuridae > Glaucomys > Glaucomys volans. The sequence continues at coordinate 83,008 of JAJEJO010005722.1, forward strand.
GGGCCCACAGGGAGCCTTCCTCACACTTGGCACAAGGGCTGCCATGGAAGGCGCTAGCTCTTGATCCCTATTCCCTTGGTTCTCGAAGCTCCCTTGAGTCACGCTCAGGGGTCCACCTGTGTTTGCACCAGTAAGCCCTGCCTATGGATGACAAATTAAGTTGCATATTTTCCTTTTCTTTTTTTTTTCTTTTTTACCAGGGACTGAACTCAGGGGCACTCGGCCACTGAGCCACATCCCCAGCCCTATTTTGTATTTTATTTAGAGACAGGGTCTCACAGATTTGCTTAGGGCCTCGCTAAGTTGCTGAGGCTGGTTTTGAACTCGCGATCCTCCTGCTTCAGCCTCCCGAGTGGCTGGGATTACAGGCGTGTGCCACTGTGCCCGGCTGCATTTTTTCCTTTTCTACTTAAAGGTTCAGCATGTTTCAAAAATTCAATTATGTATAATGGCCCTGACTCCACAGCATCAGATGCCAGAGGCAAAAGCTTTTTGGATGTTACAAATAATGGCTGGAAGAAGGCCATTTCCTAAATAAAACAGCAACTGGCATCTGATGAATCCCCCAAGCTGGTCTGCATTGGAAATAGCCAAATGTCACTTTCTGCACGTAGTTACATTTCTCATGGAAACAACTCCAAAGGAAGAGAAGCTACTGAACTCTAGGCAGGCTTGCTGTAGTAAAGGATGTTCCGGAAAGCATAGCTTGCTACAGACTTTGAGAACTTTCACCAGGCTGAGCCACGGCGGGAAGGAATTGAGGGTCATGTGAAAATTGCTTTTTGCCAGCAGTGCTTTCAAGACAGGGATCTCTTAAGGGCCAGTGGAAAGAAGTCTGCCTCTATTACCTTCACAGTTCAAGTTTGGTTATACTGAACTCTCCAAGGCCAAGTTCAATTGAAAATAGGAAACTTTATGAGTCGAATTAAGCACACCTACTCTTCCCTTGTACTGGATGAACACTGGGTAGGTGAACTATCTGCTTGAGTTTATATATATATATATATATATATATATATATATATATATATATGTATATATATGTATATATACATACATACATATATACTTATTTATTTAAAATGATATATTATTTAATATCTGTTCACTTCATTAATTTCCCTCTTCCCAATTAGGGCATAAACTTGTCTCCTGTGCCTTGTCATTGTTGTGCTCCAGTGCCAGGCATACAGCCTTGCACATAGTAGGTGCTTAATAAACACTGTCAAAAGGATAAGCACCTGGCTGATAACTGATCATCACAGGATTTTACAAGTATTAAGTCTATCTATAATCAAGAGACTGAGCAATTCTCTTAGGAAATGGGGGTCTGGGACAGATCTCTAGAGAAAATAAAAGATGCTGGGAGCCTTGAGGGACCCAGGAGATATAGCTGCCCAGTACTGGCTTAGGACCCCCTCTCCTCTTCTCTGAGGTGCCTCTGTTATTTACAAGAGACCCTTCCTGATGAGGCTGCAGAGAGGCCCAGGCAAGCCCGTGTTCTCTCTGTGGATACAGCTCTCTGGAAAGGGCAGCAGAAGCAAGATAAAGAGACTTGCTTGATTCTATCCCAGTCCTGCAGCGGGGACAGGCTTCTTTCCTATCCAGACACTCTGAAACGTGAATGTTTTGTGCTACCTGTTTTGAGGTCTTCTACAGGAATTTCAAAGTTGGACATGGTGTGCTTTGAATGTCAGTGTTCATTACTGTGGTGTAGATAAGACCTCAGTTACTAATCAGCCTCCAAGGTCCTATCAACACATGTTCTGCTTGCAGTTAAAAAGCACAGTATTTTCACTGTGGGTCAATTTTACAATAAACACAATGCAAAACCCCCATTTTAGGAAACCTGCATTCACCCAAAGACAGAAGCACTTCCTACCAGTACAAGAAGGAATGATTCTTATGAAGTTACTCTCCAGGTTAGGAGAGTCTATTTTTTTTTTTTTTTGCGGTGCTGGGGATTGAACCCAGGGCCTTGTGCATGCAAGGAAGGCACTCTCCCAACTGAGCTACATCCCCAGCCCCAGGAGGTTCTATTTGACTATACAGTCCTGGGCTTCAAAAACAGGGTTGATGGTTTGTTCAGAAAGTGGGGCTAATGAAACCATTCAAAAAAATGTGTGGCTGAGAGTGTCAACTTTTTGATATAGTTCTCTTTACAGGAAAATAAAACTGCATAGATCTTTTAAGATGAAGTTCTATTTTCCAGTTTCTTCCTTGACAACAGCTTGTCTGCATGCTGGACTCACACGTGAGCAGGGTTCAACTCAGTGAAAACAAATGCCTTTATTCTAACAGCAGAAAGCAAGGATTTGTGGGACCAAAATGTCTACATTCTACATCTATTAAAAGAAACAAAGGCTATACTTCATCACCTCCTAGCTGGTACTTACAGGCAATTTTCTGCACCATTTTGGCAGCTATGGAAAATTAGTAACAGGGCAGGAAAACAGGCAAAACAAAAACAAAAACAAAGCAAAGATGATAATTCAAGAAAAATACATGGTAACCAAAGGATAAATGCTAACCACAATGTGGATTTCAAACATGTTTGTGTATTGAATAAGATGGGACAGTTGAATTTTACAAAGGAATAGACCTTTTGTAAATGAAATGACAAAAAAAAATGATGACTGAAAATATGAGTAATAAGGTCCATGTAAATATTTAACCTTTCTTAAAGGCACATGAAGTGAGAATTTCCAAGCCTTGATTTAACTGTACTATATACACTTGGATGAGTTTAGGCCAGTGTTTACTGAGCATAGCCAAGAGTCCTCTGGTGGTTTCTAGAACTTGCAAAAGTTCTTCAGGATAACTGTGTACAGCCATATCCTCTTAACTAAAGAAGGGACAGCAGGTAGGCACTGTTCCACTTACCACACATGTGATACTATCTGGTCAGCAATAGAAAGCCTTCCTAGTGGGCCTGGGAAGAAAGATGGCACAGCCAGTCCTTGAACACAACATCTTTCTGGCAGTTGCTGACTTGAGTTAGCTTGAGAGCCAGCGAGAGCTCATTTTTTTCTGTTTCCAGTGCTGGGGATGGAACCCAGGGCCTCATGCATGGCTAGGCAAGTGCTCTCCCACTAAGTCATATCCCCAGGTGGACAGAGCTCATTTCTAAGTCTGACAGTCTCTAGGGGCCTCTGAGGCCCAGGTAATAAGGTTGTGGATTCCTTATAGCTTTCTTTAGGTCAAGCAGTCTTTGATTCTGAGCTGACCTTGGGGGCTGCTGCTGTCTTGGCATCATCGAATCCAGACAGAGTGGGCTGGTGGCCCTGGAGAATGTGAGCTGCCTGGGAAAACTCCATCTTGGGCGACTGATGGGGTTTACCCTTGGCCTTTAGAAGTGACTTATTGATAAGGCCATAGACTGACCATTCTTTTCCCCATCCTGTTTCACCAGAGCAGACATTTGCTGCACATGTAGGCTGATGTGCTTTTGACTGTGCTGCAGACCAAGGCTTGAATGTGTTTAATGATTTTGATCTCCGAAGTTCACACCGTTGGTGTTACTTCATTTCAAGTACTGACTGCCCAGCATCAACAGAGTTTCATTTAGCTATCTTTTTTTTTTTCTTGGTACTGGGGATTGAACCCAGGGGCATTCCACCACTGAGCCACATCCCCAGCCCTATTTTGTATTTTATTTAGAGACAGGGTCTCACTGAGTTGCTTAGGGCCTCGCTACGTTGCTGAGGCTGGCTTTGAACTTGCGATCCTCCTGACTCAGCCTCCCAAGTGCTGGGATTACAGGCGTGCGCCACCACGCCCGGCTCATTTAATTATCTTAATGACAAGGGGCTTTGATTTTGAGTGTGTAACACATGGGGATCCTTACAATGGGGCATGCTTATTTGGGGGAAAAGTAGATTCATTCTTACCTCATTTAAACCTGGAGTGATAGTTGGAGCGGCGATAAAGACGACAAAAGGAGCAAACTCTGCAGTTCTCAGGACCTTCAGTGCCTGCGAAGAAACAAAACAACAACAACAAAAAGAGACTTAAATGAAGATATTAAGTAATGTGACTTTCAAATGAGTCTATAAAGAATTTACATAACTGAAAAATTCAAGCCCTTGGTTCAAATTTTTGGCAAGGTATTAAATGTACCAATTTCATAAGTAATGTTATATTACTTCTTATCTTCTAAAGGATGAATGATAGTTCTCAGGAAACAAAAGGTGACAAACTGGATGTTTTTCTTATGGATCTCATGAATCTCCTGAAGGCTTTATTTCCCTTCACAAAAGTTAACATGGACTATGTTGGTTAATGTTCATTAAAACCTGGTTATTAGTTGGAGCCTGAATTTTAATTGATGGTCTAGGCATCTGGGGGGTAATGGGCCTGCAGATTGGCTTCACAGCAATCCAGAGCCCCGCTTTGTTACATTTGAAACTGCAAATTACTAACCAATTACAGCAAATCCTGGCCGCTATAACTGTGTGGGCTGCATTCACACTTACATAAGGCCTTCTGAGTTGCCCTGGTGAAAGGATAGGGTTCGTGGGACAGGAGGACCTTGCCCAGGGCTGGAGTCATAAAACCCTGGGCTTTTTTTTTTTTTTTTAGCCCTGAAACTAAAGACACTGTGTGGCTGTGGGCAATGTGTTGACCCATGAGAAAACGTGGCACTTAAGGAAAGAAGGAGCTCTGGGGCCTCCTTCAGTTCCTTTCCAAAGCATCCCAAACCTCTAACTGCACCAGTTGCTAGTTTGCATAGATGTATTGCAAAGTTGCAATCAGATGCACAAGAGTTAATTCTCCTGTGGGATCACTGCTTTAGCTCCTCCCCTTGGAGGACATGATGCCCTTGGAGGTTATAAAGGACCCTCCAAGGACAAAACCTAATACACCCATCCAGGAACCCAATTCACAAATTAATTCATATGCATCAGGGGTAAATATCTTGCTGTTCTTTTTTTTAAAAAAATTTTTCCAGATGTTGATAGACCTTTATTTTATTCACTTATTTTTATGTGGTGCTGAGAATCGAACCCAGTGACTCACACACACTAGGCAGGTGCTCTACCACTGAGCCACGATCCCAGCCCCTATCTTGCTGTTCTTTATACAAGAATGTAACATATCAGCTTTGTTAGCTACATATTTTGTTTTTAAAAATTATTGTTTTTACTTTTTACAGGGCTAGAGATTAAACCCAGGGCCTCCCACATATCTTGCTTTTTAAACACTCTCTAAATATGTTTGCTTTCCCCTATTCCTGTTACTCCATCTTTTGCCTGGTTTACTGGAATCACAATTAGACGGGTTGCCTGTTTCCAGTTTTGCTACTCTCCAACTATACTCCACCCTGCTACTAAAATGGTCTTTCTGAAATACAAATCCCATTGTCCCATGTTCCAAACCCTTCAACAGCTCCCTTTTGGCCATAGGATAAAAAAAACGAAACGTATACTCCTTAGCATGACGATCTGGTCCTGCCCTCACAAACTGGCCCATGATTTCACATCTTCAGCCTTCTCTGCCCAGTCTCCTCAGTGGACTGGCCTTATAGAACTGCTTTCAGTTCTAGAAAGGGTCAGGCTCTGGCTTCCTGGCATTTTTACTTACAACTCCCTCTGCCTGGACCTCCCATTCCCTTTCCCCCTTCTTCTCTCTCCTCTTTGTGTGACAGAATAATCCTTCAGAGCTCAGTCCTGATGTTCTTTTCTCTGGAAAGTTCTTTGTGAGCCCTGCGCCACTTCCCTGTGTTCTTGAAGCACTGGTAACACTGGAAACATTAAGTCCTTGGGGACCTTGAGGGCAGAGGGACTATTTCCTATTCAGTTGTCTCTCTCATGCCCAATATGACATCTGTCATAAACTGCCTTTATGATCCAATTAAAAGGTCAAAACAATACATTTAATTAGCACTAGATTTCTCTTGTCTTTTGAGGCAGGTTTAACCAGAGAACAAATAAGAGATGAATTTGATATGAAAATTCTTTCTTTTTGACTGTTAGTCCTGCTTTCACTGGGATTCTATTTCTGAATTTTGGTCATACAATATCTACTGGTGGATGAAGGGAGAGCGGCACACTGTCTTATTTGTCCATGGGAGTTCTTTAATTGTTGAAGTCATGGGTTCAGAGTCCCCTGGTAAGAAAGCTCTTCAGACTTGCACATGTTCACTTTTGAAAGAGGTAACTGGCAATTTCTTTTCTGATCTTTTGTGACTGGAGACTTTAGCAAGGAACTAACATCATGAAAAAGCAATATTGAGCCAAACAGGAACCTTCCCTTAGAAATGTCCTTTTTGTCAATGTTATCTTGGGCCTCTCTTCCTTCTTTCCTGTGCTCCTGCCTCAGGTAAATACAGGGTCAACTGGAACAGAAAGTTTGCTTATCACCCCACCCTCATCATATACACATACCCACAACTGAGATGGGGGAAGAAATCCTACTTGTTATATCCATAAACACACATGAAGGTCATCCTCCATTACTGCATGAAACCATCAATGAAAGCCATGTTCGTCATATTGCCAACAGCCTTTTGTGTCAAGAATGTTTGGAATCTTGAAATCTTTGGAATTTTGATTCCAAAAATTTTTTTTTTTTGCCCTGGTTGCCAGGAAGTTCAGAGTCAAATTTAATGTTTATTACAGTAATTACAGTAGCTCCTGTGGTTTGCATATTTTCTTTCTCCTCTTTATCATGGTTTCAGCTTTCTATTTCTGTCCTATATTATTATATTTTCCAAAATTCTGAGTGCCTCAAGTTCCGACTGTGATGTTCTTGTCCAGTGGCATCCATCATATCTTTAGCAGAGTCACCACACATTTCCTTGTTCCTGAAGGTCTCTGTCCCCATTCCCTGCTTTACTTAGGTGTCTCAAGTGGACACCATTTTGGGTGCAGTTTCAGCCTGGATGAGGTTCAGAGTCACTTCAGAACAGGAAGTGAAACTGCTCACAGCCCTCCCTCAGGCAGTTAATAGCTGACTTAAAGATAAACTCTGAACCTTCTTCGCTTGGACTCAAGAGGAGATACAATCTCTCTCTCTCTCTCTGAATCCCAGACAAATTCAAAGAGAGAGAGAGAGAGAGAGAGAGACAGAGAGAGAGAGAGAGAGAGAGAGAGAAACTCTCATGCATACACACTCTAGAAAGATCACAGAGAACACTATATTCAAATAGTCAAAGTAACATTAATTTAACAGTTACTCTTTTGTGGAGTAAACTGATTTTATGGTTCATCTATATATGGCCAAGAATTAATCTCAGGTTACTATCTTCAAGGAATGCAAACTCATTTGACCCAACTATGATGCAGATATCTAGAAGACTAATTTGGTTTGCAAAGTCAAAAAGTATACAAGGGCAAGCAGCCAAATAATTTTCCACAAAAATGTAAGGGTTTAAGGAAGAGTACGGTGACCTCAGAGAGGAAACAAATTTAACAAAATGGCCTCTGGTTCTGAACCCGGTTGCCAGGATGTTTGGAGCCAAATTTGTTCATCACAGTAACTGTAGTAGCTCCTGTGATTCTCATATTTGCTTCCTTCTCTTTTTCAAGGCTTTGATTTTCTATTTCTGTATTTTGATTTTCTATTTCTATATTTTCTATTTCCTATATTATTGTATTTGCCAATTATTCCAATTATGTATTTTTTAATTATTATATTTCAATTATTGTATTTTCCAATCATTGTATTTTCTATTTCTATCCTATCTTACTGTATTTCCAAAATTTTAAGGTGCCTCAAATTCCAGCTATGATGTTTTTGTGTATAGGGCCTTACATCTTTAGCAAAGTCACTATGCATTTCCTTGTTCCTGAAAGTCCTTGTCCCCATTCCTTATTTATTTATTTATTTACTTATTTTTGCCATACTAGGGACTGAACCCAGGGCCTCGTGCATGCTAGGCAAGCACTTTCCCATTGAGCTACATCCTCAGCTCCTGGAAGCTTCCTCTTGATGGCAACCTTTCCCTCTGTAGGCAAAAGCAAAAGCCCAAATATTCTGCTACTGTTAACTTTTAACACTGTGAACGGATAAATTGGAGTAAGGTTAAATTCTAAAACTATTGCATTAAGCTTTCATTACACACTGGAGAGATTACAGTTTCAGCTTTAGGGACACAGATTACTGAGTCATAACTTTATTTCCAATGAGAAATAGGTTCTATATTTTTTCTCAGGTTTTACTGCCTTTATAGATTTTTCTAAATGTTTAAAAAATTTGGTGAGCCATCTTGAAGATTTCCAGGGAGGAGGGTGGGATTTATTACATACAAAACAAAACCAATACTACAGTTTAAGTTCAAACTTCAGTTTCAATTAGCTATAAACCTTGGTTGAGTTACTATTACATTAAGCCTCGATTTCTTCATTTATGGAACAGATACTGATTTGTATTTCATAGGATTACAAAGATTAGGTAAGGAGTAATAATGCTTAATGAAATATAAAACATTATAATAATACAATCGATTATTTGAAAAGAAGCCAGATTACTATTTTTTCTAGTTCAATTGTCCTCTAGGTTTAGAGTTGGACCATGATATTTTATCATAAGGTATTATTACACAAGTGCTCAATTTGGCCTTAGTTGTCTAAAATAGATTAAGATTGCCCCAAAGCATCAGACCTGCACTAAATGAGCGGAACACCAGCATTAGGTGGTCTTTCTATGGCCCATATGTGGTAGAAATGGCCTCAGCTGTCGTGGATGTGAGTTTTTGAAAAAATGCCACAACAGGGTACTTTCCCTGTTAAGGAGAGTTTCTGACGTACATGGAGGAAGTAATTTCATCCTCACCGTTTGTCTTCTTAATTATATTTTTAGCTTCTGGCATAGTGCTTGGCATTTATGAACCTGATACAAGGTTGTTGAATCAAACTATCTATGAGAAACAGTAGGTTGATCTAACAAGCTGGGGCAGGAAAGGGGCATGGAGAAAAATGTCATAAGTTCCCAAGGGGAAAGTCTCCCTGAGGCATCAAGGATCTGTCTGAAAGTAGGTCGCTCATGGCCACTGGCATCCCCAAAGCAGGATGAGGGCCTTTCCCAGACCTAAGGAGAGTGGGCTGAGGGCAGACGGGCCTGAGGGTAAAGTCCAGTTGGCGCAGACTCTGTGGGCATCCCCAGCTGTACTGGTGTACAGTGGTCTCAAGTGTGAGACTGGGGCTGGGAATGAGTCTAGACTGGGCAGGAAAGCCTGGGACCAGAGTGGTCAACCAGCCCAATGAGGGGAGCAGGCCCTGGGCTGTCCCCATCCCTAGGGCTGCTGACCTAAGGAGGCTCAGGAAGAGACCAGGATACCCATATCCTGCCTTTAGGGGTCAGTGGACTTGAGAGATCACAGTTCTGAGAGGTGGGGACACAGGAAGCAGGACGGGAGAGTGCAGGTGAGCTCATCCAGCAATCAGGGGAGCAGGGGGACAGTGTGCCCAGCTGGGGCAAGGAGGTGCTCCAGGGCCAAGTGCAATGGGTTTAAGGAACTGCTGTGGATGTCCTGATGAGGCTGAGAGAAGGGTCTCCCACTCAGCAGTGCAGAGCAATGCATGGCTGTGCAAGGGCCAAGGGACAGGGAAAGCTGGACACTATGGGTGGAGCAGCAGCAGCAGCAGCGGTGGCGGCGGCGATGACAGCAGCAGCAGCAGTAGCAGGTAAGGCAGAAAGCCTTTGAAAGTGGGCAGAGGGGGTCTGAGGAGCCCTGCAGCCAGCATACTGCTAGAGACATTACTACCAGCAGAAAACGACGTTCAGGTGAAGACCAGTGTGGAACCCAAGGAGAGGATGTCGAAGACCAGGACCAGGATTGAGACCTTGCCTCTAGCCACCCCTGGCCAGAAGATTTTTCCAATCCCTAGTAAGGAGGGATTAGTAGTTAAACAAAAATCAATCTGCGTTATACATCATCATATTTAGTTCTATATAGGTCCAAGTTAATTGTTAAGTAAACTATAGTGTTTGCACTATTGTTGCTCTCCTTCCTAGTTCCCTAACCAGATCTTTCCATGGTATTCAAAGTTCCAAGTTCAAGAACCCCATCAACCCCATCAAGTGCTACAAAATGGAAACAGATGAACCCATTGGCCACAAGATAGGATCTTGGTGCCCAGAAACTGAGCAGTCAGGTCCCAGGTCACACAGAGCCTGCTATGCAGTTTCTGTCCTGACTTTGGGATGGCTGGGGGACCAAGTTGCATGTTGTAACCCTTGAACAGGGATTTGCCTTGCCTAAGATGGCCACATAAGCCTCTGATGAAATAGGAGGGGAGCCTATTGAAGGGGAGCTGACCTACCATCTTGGTGGGTAGTGGACTGATTCTAGGTGATGAGGGACTTGGGGTACAAAATGGTCTTTAAAATGGCAGACCTGGGAGTCACTAGGGAACCCACAAGCCTCTCCTGTAACCTCCCCTAATGTCTATAATCCCCAAATCCTTCCTTCTGTGCTTCAAGTCCATTTTGCTTGGATTATACTCAGACATGAAAGAACAGCATTTTTTTAGGTGCTGGAGATGGAACCCAGGGCCTCACACAGGCTAAACCCATGCCCTACCACTGAGCTACACCTTTTGATGTCAAGCCTTCGGTTTTCTCTCTTTCAACTTTCCTAATTCTGGTTGCTTCTTGCAAAAGACATATTTACAAATCATTTAATCACCTCCACATCCAACTCCCCTTTGAGTCCTCTCCAAGTTGTCCATATCTGTCCTAATTTTAGCTCAGGGTCAGGCATTGTCCTCATATGAGGAGACTGCAGAGGCTGAGAACCACCATTGCTCTCTATTCCTGCTCCATCTGACATCTGACATCTGGGGTCACTCATACTTGTTTTCAGAAAGTTAGCACTGTGTTTCATAACCAGGCCCCAGGATCAGTTTTTTGCTGGTGATTAACATAAGATGCTGGTGGGTGCTCTGCTGGTTCAGCATAGCTGTACCACAGCTGACGTGATAACAAAGTGCCAGAGTTTCACCCTGAGGTCAAATGATTGTAGAATTTCTGTAGAAGTTTTGGAGTATAATAAATCTCATTAGAGAATAATCTGCTTCTCAAATACATGCCCAGTGATCAGCCAGTCTGCATTCGAGACTGTTAACCCAGGAAATCTTGATTATTGACACTTGCCTGAAGTTTATAAAATTATTATGCGACCCATGACTCTCTCATGACATTTTTGATTTCAGAATCTGAACTTATCAGCATGCAGGCAGGATGGAGGGGTTCAGGGTGGCCGGGCCTTACCTGAGGCTCCACATCCAGAATTGCAATCAGCCCCTGCTCGTGGATCTTCCGAATGGTCTCCAGTTTTGTCCCATACATCGCGTCCTCGTGGCTGCCGTACTCCAGGTATTCATTGTTTGAGATGTCTTGCATCATTTGGTCATGAGATACAAAGTAATAATTCTTTCCATTTTCTTCATCTTTCTTTGGAGGTCTGGTTGTATCTGCAAAGTCCCATGTCACAAGAAATTTAAAAGGCCGAGCAGATGAACTTATACTCCTAATGGGCCCATCCAAACTAAATCTCTTTAAAAGTTGTGGCTTCTTTAAGGTATGTCCCACATCCCCTGTTCCCATCCCAGCAGCTTTGTAGAAGCAAATTCTAGAAACCATATTTATCTGTGTACAACCATGCCACTTTAGTTGTTTGGTGTGGGGAATATTTCAGTGTTTAGAGATATATTTCACTCCTTCATGGACCACCACAGGAGAAAGACATGAAATGATCCAAGATTAACATCACTCACTGTTTGTCTCTGTGTATTTGGGCCTTGAGCAGGAGGAAGAGAGAAGATTTAAAAAAAAGGAAGCACCAAATATGATTATTTAAATTTAAATAACGTATAATTAAAAATTTGGTTCCTCAGTTTCACTAGCCATGATTCCAGGGTTCATATGAGGTTAATGACTTCTGTACTGAACAATACAGAGATCGAATGCTATCATTATCATGGAAAATTAGCCAGGTGTGGCCATAATTATTATAGAAGACCTAAACCAGGAGGTGGCAAATTGGCTCATGGGCTGAAAATGGTCTAGCAGCCTTCAAGTTTTACCAGGACACAACCATGTATATTTGTTCACATTTTTGTCTATGGCTGCTTTTATGCTGCAGAGTTGAGTAGTTGTGACAGACTGTGTGGCCTTCGAAGTCTCAAATGTTTACTATCTGGTCCTTTACAGAAAAGATTTGCCAAAGCCTGATCTAAGTGAGTTAGGCTATAGCAATATACCAATATGCAAAACTCACTTTAGGAAATGTTTTTCTAGGTGAGCAAGGAATATTGGTTTAAATATTTTTCTTCCTTTCTTCTCTCTTTCTTCTCTCTCTCTTTTTGTTCCCTCCTTCTCTTTCAATTTCCTACCTTCCTTAAGCAAGGGCAAATTTATACTACTCTTTGCTGGTACATGGGCTCAAGCAAGTGGGGAATTTCTTCTTTCCATTAGAAGTGCCAAGTGTCAGGGACTTCAAAATGTGGACAATCTAAAGAGGAATCCTTTCTCCAGACACATCAAAAGCTGAAGAAAGGGCATAGTATCCTGATGATGTACTATCTTCAGTTATTTCAGTAGTTAAATGTATGCTGTATGCATATCTGGGGTTAAATATTTTATTTTTTCTTCCAATTTTTTTATTGGTGCATTATCATTACCTGGGGTCAAATATTTCAGAGATTAGGCATGACTGACATCATCAAAGTAAGGTTTAAAGCCAAGTTAGCCAACTGGCCATTTAAGAACTTGGAAGTTCAATTGCTATATGCTCAAGAAGAAACTAAATGTTAGCCAAGCTTGCTGTATTCATGATGTAGATATAAGGAGGAGTAGAAGGACATTTCAAAGTGTTTGATTAGAAAACTCCAGTAGCACCAACTCCAATGATAGTTGATAAACTTTTCTTGTGTAAATCAGAGCCATCTTTTGAAGCCTCCTGGCTCTCTCAGGTGTATAAATTGAGTAAATGTTGTGGACTGTGTTTCAGGATGGCATCCTAGGGCCCTGCGGGAAGGAGCCAGTCAGGACATTTTCTCCAGTTGCTTTTACAAATCATTCTCCTTAAACTTTTCCCACCCTGAACAAAGGTGTAACTGGTAGAAAGCTTTAGGGATTAAAATCTGAATCTTTAGAATATAGATGATAATAACATAATAAGATGACTGCTACTTATCAGACATCTGCTAAGTGCTTCAAACACATGTTCTCGAATCTTCTTTACAACCCTGGGATTACTTCATTTTACATTTCACGTAACCAAGAGGGCAAAAGGTTAAGGATAAGATATAGAAAGGTAAGGGGGATATGAGAAATCTTACAATTTTCAAATTCTTTATAGTAAACAACTGATAGCACATTGACTGGGTTTTAAAACTGATAAGAAGATGCCAGGAGTGGTGGCACATGCCTGTAATCTCAGCTTCTTGGCAGGCTGAGACAGGAGAGAATTACAAGGTTGAGGTCAGCCTCAGCAACTTAGTGAGGCCCCATGCCTATTAGTCAGACCCTGTCTCAAAATAAAAAACAAAAAGGGCTGGGGATGCAGCTCAGTGGTAAAGCACCCCTGGGTTCAATCTCTAGTACCAAAAAAAGAGGAAATACTGTTGTATTAGAGAAAAGTATATAACTATTAAAGTTTATTTTTCTGAAGAATAATTAACCGAGGCAATGTTTAAGACATACCGTTGGAAAAATTAAATTATAAACAGAATGGATGAACTTAACATTCTTAAAAAACTCTACAAACATAACACACACACACACACACACGCACATTACATATATATTCATACTAAAAGAAGTTTAGAAGGGTATATAACAAAATATTTATATTACTTATTATTGGGAGAGTGAAGTTGGGATTATTAACTCATTTTCTTCATTGTCTTCTTTTGGGTTTTACAAATTTCCTACAATGAACAGCTGTTACTTATGTAATCAGAAATGAATATGTAAACTACCATGTTGACAATTCATAAGAAAAACATAATTAAAAGATATTGAGACATTGCTTACGTGGAATAGGGTATGCAAACCGGTCCGGGTGCTTTGTAATGAGGGTGTTTTTTATGTGTCTTCTCCCAACACCATGTGCACCTATGTCATTTTTGGAAAAAAAAAAGTTAAAATTGACAACTGTTAATAATATTTGCAAAATGTTTTGAAGGTGAGAATAAGCAAGCCACTTTTATAGTCAAACTTACCTAATAAGACTAGTGTTTTCCTTTTGAATGCTGGCAGTTTTACTACTTCTTCATATGTGACAAGATCTAATTGATCAAACACTAAAATGCAAAGATTTAGAAGAAAGGTAAATTTATGGAATGAGTATTTCAAGCATGTAAATTATACTTTTACTGGCAAAAACCAAGTTATGTTAAAACAGTGTCTTAAAAATATGAATCCAACTTATGATAGAAGGTTTACATGTAATTTAAGTTGTATAGCCTTTAGGGGAGAAATTTTCATTTTTAAACCCATGAAAATGCACTTTAGAAACAGGGGCATCCAAAGATACACTGAGTACATGCATAAAAGTCCAATTTGAAAGGATACTGCATATTTTCTTCCATGCAGTATCTAGCAAATCATATGATCATTCAAAACCACATGCTGTTCATAGTTCTACAATCTTAAGAAATCAGCGATACTACAAAGAAAAAGTCTATGGACAGTGATCAACATGAACAGAGCATGAATGCAGCTAAAGTCAACCAAGAGAGGGGCCAGCTGGATCATGTCTAGAGATGGATGAGGAATGCATGGCCAGCTGGTCTTGAACTTCATGGTTCTTTCTTTGAAGTTGATGAAGGTAGCATGCTAGATTCTTTCAAAGTCAAATTCTGTAACTACTGTCACAAGCTTTTAAACGAGCATCTTGCAAGTTTTATTTTAACCCAGATATCCATTCGATGGAAATCTCAGGCATGTAAGTTGGGGAACATGCTTTCCTGACCCCGAAATCATGTCAGTCATCACCATGGGCAGTTGTGTGTGATAAATCAGGATGGATAGGATGGAAAGAATAGTGAAGGAGAGTCTGAGCTCAGAAACTTTGCAAAAGGAGAATTCTCTAATTATTACAGACCAAGAAGAAATAGTTTAAACAAATACTTCTCTGACACCTGCCTCTTAGCAACACAAGAAGGATTTCAAGCAACATGTGAAAGTTTTCTGAGCAAATGACCATTCCTGTTGAAGTTCAACATGGTCAGTTTCTCACACACATTTGAAAATTCTCACGAGAAGGCTAAAATCATTTGTCTGTTTTCTGCAGTTTTTTTTTGGCATGGTTATACCCAGATGTTGTCAGATACACACTAAAGCTTCTTCTTCAAAGAATACTGAATTAGCCCTGGATTTTATTTATTTATTATTTTTTGGTACCGACTGAACCCAGGGGTGCTTCATCACTGAGCCACATCCCCAGTCTTTTAAATTTTTTTTTATTTAGAGACAGGGTCTTGCAAAATTGCTTAGAGCCTTGCTGAGGCTGGCTTTGAACTTGTGGTCTTGCCTCAGCCTCCTGAGCCACTGGGATTATAAGCATGTACCACTGTGCCCCGCTTCTAGCCCTGGATTTTAAAGGGGTTGAAATAAATTCGATAAAGTCAACTTCACAGTGTCATAAAGCAATGAATCTGGGATGCTTAGGTCAATCATTAAGAGGACTTCTGCTCCCTGAAACAATGTGGCCAAATGATTATATCAGCTCAGTCCTTAACCTTTGTGATCTGCCCAGTAGCAAAGAACCTCACAACGCAAAATAAGATACCCTGGAATGCAGTACATTAGAAACAAACAAATGAACAAAAAGCATGATTCTCAAAATATGTATAAAAAGAAATATGATATGTTAATAAAGCATTAGTGCATATTAATGGGTATTTGTGCATTCATTTTCTTTCCATAACTGGATTTCATAAAGGTTGACTGCAAGTCTTTAGAGCATATTCTCTAGCAGCAGCTAAGAATGACGACATGTTTTCTGTGTTTGGAATGGCACACTCCCAAAATTAAAATGAACATGAGGCTCTCTGTGGCAGAGCTAGCTAGTAACACTGCAGTGGTAATGGAGTGATGAGAGCTGCAAAATGAAAGCAGAAGTGCTTATGGCATTGCTTTTTGTACCTATTGCCCGCTGAGTAATATTTCCATCAGGAAAAAGCATGCTTAGGAAAGAAGTGCATCAGCTGGCTGATTTACTTATTTATTTAGGTACTGGAGATTAAGCCCAGGGGCACTTAACCACTGAGCCACATCCCCAGCCCTTCTTATTTTTTATTTTCAGATAGGATCTTGCTAAGTTGCTTAGGGCCTCACTAAATTGCTGAGGCTGGCCTCAAACTTGGCGATCCTCCTGCCTCAGCCTCCCAAGCTGCTGGGATCACAGGCGTGCGCCACTGCACCCAGCTGATACGTTTTAGTGTGTAAAAATAATCAATCCTTTCATGAAAGAGTAAGATGACGATGACACAAGCATTCTGAATGGTAAACACATCCCCTCCCTCTGCAGAGCCCTGACTCTAGTCCTACCGAATTAAGACATCAGTTTTTAAAAACACACAAGAATGTGTTAGATATCAACAATCAACACCACAAAATGAACAGATAGGTTAAACATCAGCATCTTAACCATGAATGAGTAACATGAAGGGGTTACTTTGCTCTAAATGAAGTTGCCACGTGGTCATAGGGTTGCAAAGCAGTAAGAAAGGATATTTAAACATAAGAGATACATGGAATATAAGGAGTGTACTTAAAGACTGAACTTTTAAAGGTTTCAAGTTGTTTGTTGATTGAAAAAAAAAAGGACTTAAGAAAATGAAACCACCAAAAACACAGAGGCATAGTCATTCAACAGGTTACTTACATGCACAGAGGCCATTGGGAGTGAGACAGCATGAAAAATGTACAGGGGTCATTGAAATATGGCTTTTCATATATTAGTAAAATAAAAGTATAATATGCACAAAATAAACTTTATCATGCAATATTCTAAACACAAGGCAAATAAATCACATTAAGAAACAAACTCATTTTTTAATAAAAATTTAATCATATCCTTGTATAAAAGCCAGTGGGTTTCATATACTAGCATCTGTGTAGAAATTTTACGTGGGAATTTACAAGAAACTCTCCTTGGAGAGTGTAGGTGTGGAAGTCTTTTGCTTTTCACTTTGTACCTGTACTGTTTGCAATTTCTAATCTTGTGTGCCTATTACTATTATTATTGTTAATTTTTGCTGGTACTGGGGATGGAACCCAGAGTCTTGCACATGCTAGGCAAGTGCTCTGCCACTGAGCTGCACCCCAGCCTTACTTTCATTATTAAAAAAATGCTGTAGGGCAGTGAGCTTATGGGCCACTATTTTGTCTTTAGAGTTCTATGTACTCAAGAAAATAAAAAGCATAGCTTTAAAAAGTAAACAGTAGTAATTTGTAGCATTAAGCATAATTTAAACATACCTATGAATGGTATTGTAGAAATCCTCTAAGTTCCTAAGTATGTATATAAGTAGCATATTTTAGGATATTCAAATATCACTGCTCAGGGATCTGTCACTTAAAATGAATGAATGAGGGCTTTCTTCCTTCCACTGCACTGGTGATTGAACCCAGGGTCACTCTACCACTGAGCTACGTCATCAGCCTTTTAAGTTTTTATTTTGCAACAGGGTCTCCCTAACTTGTTGAGGCTGATCTTGAACTTGTGATTCTCTGCCTTAGCCTCTAGGGTCACTGGGATTACAGGCATGAGCTACCGTACCTTTCATGAAGACTTTGTAATTTTTAAAAAAGTTTACATTAGTAACTTGATCTAAAGGTTACTTTTGGAAGTCTCAGAGGTGGGAATCTCAATGCCTCAAGAGTGCAATTTCTAGGAGCATGACAATGCTTTTTGCACCAATTGTAGGTGGCTAAAAGTCTTTATGTGTTGGAGAAAATGTATTTGCTGTAAACACTACACATACCATAAACAATCTTTTCCCAAGGATTCAGAAATACTTTCTGGCAGAGTTTGCTTATATTTCTCTGATTTCCTGGTAGGTTATTCAACATTCCAGACAGTTCTTTTAAAGTATTCTGGTAACTACTTTCCAGTTGAATCTTTTCCATTAAAAAAGCTGTTAGCATTGAATCCTTGTCTCAGTTTGAACAGCTGCAGATATCTTCAAATACTGTAAAAATTCTTCAGTTAAAAAAGGGCATTGTACACTGGTAGCATCAGGCCATGGAGTGTACACTTGAATGCCTGCAGTGGCCAGGAAACTAATGTGGTTAAATGAAGCCGGCCAGACACTAAAACAGGGGATTGTGGAGTTGGTGGGGGTTGAAGAATGAATGTCTATCCAAAAGGGCCATCAATAGCCCAGAGGGTCCTTAAGAAAGGAAGTACCTCACTGTTGATACAGTCTAAACCCAGAGTTTTATGTTGAATAATCTGACTTGCAAATGTGATAACTTATAAAATTATTTTAAACACTCTCTCTGTGTGTGTGTGTGTGTGTGTGTGTGTGTGTGTATAAGACAAAACTTACTTATGGGTCAAACTGAGCTAACAAATAGGCTGTCACTTTATGATGTGAGATGTAGGTCACACAGATGAGCAGAATTTGGCTTTAACTAAATAGTGGCATTTCCTAGTGACAGAAATGGAAATAATTCTGGTATTATTGTTTCCATAAGTTTTATCTACTGACACAGTTCCCATCCTTTATTTTTACCACAAATATAAACAATTTCAAAATTTGATAAGGCTTGGCTCTTGCTGTCAATATATGATCAATTCTCAAAGATGTGGATTGTGAAACAAAACATACAGCTCTTAATTTAAATGTACTGAGTACTACAGGAAGAACCAAGAGTATATTGTGTTTCATTTGATTTCTGAAAAAGCCAGAAAATCCTCTGCAAATATAGTTTGATCTGTGCTCATGAGCCCATCTGGCTAGTTTTCAGTATGAAAGATTATATATTTCCAATTTTTGATGTTTCCATGTACCTGCCTTACTAATGGAAGTCAACAAGTATTTGCTTCTCACTCTTTTAGGGCAATTCTGTACGTTAGGATGAAATTTCATTACGGCTAAAAGCAGAAGAGCTGATAAGATGCCTGAATTCCCTTCCTGACAATTTGATCTCTTGTAAAGTAATAGCAATTACTAAGCAAATAGAAAAGTTGGTTGGTGAAGCAGAAGAAATCTGAAGAGCTGGTAAGAGAAAGGAATGCTAGGCTTTGTCAGGTAGAGTATTCCAGAAAGTGCAGGAAAAAAAGCTGGCCATTTCTCCTGATCAGAGAAATGGAGAACTCAAGAGTGATTGTTTTGGGGGTGAGGGAACCCTAACAATGATATTCTGAGTAGAGAATCACAGATAAACCTAAACACAAAGAAACTATTTTTTTTCTTGGTCTACATCTTACTAGCACTTAAAGGTCAATTATCATGTTCATACTAGAAGTGAAAGCAGTAAGTGTCAGGGTTTAGCAAAAAGCTTGCACAGGTCTAGCTTCTGTGACAGATTTCTCAGGCTGCTAGAGGACAGCAAATCACAATATAAGAACAAATGCTCTAAATGACTAAGAAGGCAAACAATAACCCCACCCCCTGCCCTGATTCTATGCCATTAGAGAAAAGCATTGTTTAAGGGGCTCTGCAAGAACCTTCTGAGGAGCTCAGACATTGTTTCCCAAGAGGGCTCACATGCAGAGAAAAGTACTGACTGGCAGAACACTCCCTTAAGCAAAGGGTTGATAAGAAAGGCTCTAATGCCCAGAAGAGATCATTGGTAAGTAAAATACTGAAGATAACAACTAAGCGGTTGAAGTGGTCCCCCTGCTCTCCTTGCCCCTGATTTTCTTCATTTTGAATTTACAATAACTTAGATAGGTCAATGGTCTGGGATAGGAGATGTAAAGACAGAGGAAAAACACTTCTATTCTACCCATTAGGCTCCTGCCTTCTGTATCAAGGGTAAAACCTTTCAACCTTGACAGGCAATGTCTACCAGATAGTGAAAGCCTGCTATGGGGCAGAGTATGCAGCTTCATTAAATGACACCCAGCTGGCAGGCCAAGTAGTGAAAGAACACTGAATTTGGGAATTAGAAAAAGACCTCCTTGATTGATTAGCCAAATTTCCTTGTTTTTTTTTTTTTTCTTTTTCTTTTGGTACCTGGGATTGAACCCAGGGGTGCTCAACCACTGAGCCACATCCCCAGCTATGTTTAAAAAATATTTTATCTATAGACAGGGTCTCGCTGAGTTACTCAATGCCTTGCTAAATTGCTGAGGCTGGCCTTGAACTTGTGATCCTCCTGCGTCAGCCTCCTGAGCTGCTGGGATTATAGGCATAAGTGATTTGCCTGAGTCCTATGGTTACTCAGGTGTGCCGATTTCTGGTCCTATCTCAGGCTGCCTATTAAGCTTGCAGATGCATTTCCAGGATCAGTGTGTATCATCCATTAGGAATCAGAGAATGAGGACAACAGAAGAGACTAGTGATATCCCGGTGCTCAAAGAACAGAAAAAGTGAACCATAGAAAAAACTGGCTGCCAGATCGGATGCTGATTCTCTGGCAAAATTCTTTAATGCATGATTGATTCGATTGATTCTTTATCAGCATTTAGAAAGGTCTAGTTTTCCAATCAATTTGCTTCAATAGCTGAATTAAAGAATATTGGCAAATGGAACACTCATGCTACGTGCCCTCTATAAAACTAAAGATGCACTCACAGCCTTAACCAGTCAGTTATTTGGTTTTTCTAGGTTTAAATTAATTTCAATGCCATCTATACCTATATGTCATTTAGCATTGTAAAAATTTCAAGTTAAGATAGATTTTTTTTTGAGTATTTAGATAATGTCCACGTATCTCCTTGTGAGCCTGTTACACTATGCTACTGGTAGAAGCTGATAGAAATAAAGGCAACTGAGGAGACTTGGCAAAAAACTGCTGACATCGTGGGTTGAGCAACATTCTGCTGATATTGCATTGCATTTTTTCAAAGCATGCTACTTTAGAATTTGCAATTAATAGTGGCTAGATTGCATTTAACTAGATTGCCTTAAATGTTTCTTCTCTCTCTCTCTCTCTCTCTCTCTCTCTCTCTCTCTCTCTCTTTCTTTGGGGGGTACCAGGGATTGAACTCAGGGACACTCAACTACTGAGCCATATCCCCAGCCCTATTTTGTATTTTACTTAGAGACAGGATCTCACTGAGTGATCCTCCTGTGTCAGCCTCCTGAGCTGCTGGGATTATAGGCATAAGTGATTTGCCTTAGTCCTATGGTTACTCAGGTGTGCCGATTTCTGGTCCTATCTCAGGAGTACCTTGCCGTTGCTGAGGTTGGCTATGAACTCAAGTATTTATTCTCTTTATAAAACAAAACAAAAAGCCATTATGAGACAAGTGCTCTGTAGTAGTACATAATCAGAAGTAAAAGATACATTTTATCAGAAACAAAAATGTGGTACAATGTAATTAATCCAAAAGGAAAGACTTCCCATTGAACACTACCATTTGAACTTAACCTATGTGGCCACTCACATTCATTCTGTACTGTATACAGCACTTCAAAATGTTTTCTTTAAATTTCTGACTGAGAAATGAGAATTGAGAATTCTTAAATTTTCCCAGTGAATGTTAGAACATTCTACAGAGAAAGAAGCTTTTCCTATTTGTCAGAAACATTATATTGTTGGATTGGGTATGTATGTTTGGGTTCACTTGATTTTGGGGGGTCACATTTGATTTTTGGAGTTATTTCTGAAACCTTGGGAACTAATCTAATGCCAGGGTCAGGCTCTTAATTCCTCAGAAAAAGTTCCTTATAAAAGGCGTTGTTTTAAGGAATCATGGAAAATAACTATCATCGTGCATTTTCTTTTCACGTAAGCTACATCCTGCAAGTCTTCTGGGAATTCCCTTGGAATAACAGATCATGCTTTCTTAATATTCGTTTCAGTTTTTAACAAAACAAGTGAACATTTTGACTTACGTTGCACACAAGCTTCCATATAGACAGACAAACTATGAAGGGAAGGCCAAGATAATGTCTTTGATCTTTTAGGAGCTTGGAAATGTCATGAAGGAGAAGACTACTCACAGAAACCGACTAAACCAAGTTAGTATCTATGTCATCTGTGCCCTTTCGATCCAAGCACAGAACCATTTGCAGCACAGCTCAAACGTGCACCTTTGCCCTTAGATATGCTGGACATGTGGGGCCACGTCCAAGCACCAAGGAGGAAGTCAGGAGGGAGGGTTATCTGCTCAAGGCCAAGGGAGGTAAGAATCCTGGGGACTTAGCAAACTCTCAAGCTCCCATTTCTCAGGGGAGGACTTAACTTGTTGACATCCTTTCGGCTCTGAGTACACTATTTCCCAATAGCATTTGTATCCAATAAAGTACAGCTTTGTAAATATGTTGCTAATAACCAACATATTAATTGGAGGCAGGGTTTTCTTAATGTTTTGGCAAGCTGGTGAAGATCTCAGAGGGTAGAATGTTTTGGTAAATGCTGAAGACCAAATGGAAATGTTATATCTACATTGGTCTTGGAGATGTTTAACCCAGCCACAGAAACCGATGTACTTTTCCCCTACCTGCATTGTGCTTTGCCAAATATTTATCTTTGTACTGCTTCTTTTTCTTGCCAAACCAAGTACAGCTGGCCTGCTGCTCCTGTTTGGTCTTCTCCATTGCAATGCAAGCTACTCGCCTAGTACACAAAGGAGGGGGAAAAAAACCCACCCAGATTAATGTATAGTTGTATGTTGATAAAAGAGAAAGATGATTCATTTGAAGAGTTTACAAGAAAAAGCACGAACACACTCATTGCAATCTTTCAAATCACTCACAAAAGGCTGTTTCTTGGTTTTCATTCCGATTCCCTAGAAATGTTTAAAAAGCATAGGCTTATGTTAAAATGGCACTGCATTTCTTGAGTATACATAACTGATAACACAGATTAGAAGCCTAAACATGTGGCTATGAGATTCAGTTGAATAATCATGGAATTTTGAGTCAAGACAGGCCTGGTTTGAACCCTGGCTTTGTCACTCAT
The DNA here is from genome assembly GCA_020662805.1 of Glaucomys volans. Classification (NCBI taxonomy): domain Eukaryota; kingdom Metazoa; phylum Chordata; class Mammalia; order Rodentia; family Sciuridae; genus Glaucomys; species Glaucomys volans. Next base: position 106,048 of record JAJEJO010005722.1, read on the forward strand.
TAGCTGGTATTGAGTACTTAGTGTTAGGCACTTTTCTAGGAATTTTACGTATATTAACTCGATCTTTCTAATGACAAATAGAATTGTGTCACCATTCTCCAGCTGAAGGGATATTGAAGGACTGAGAGGTTAAGCAATTTGCCTGAAATTACACAGCTACACTGTAACTTTATATCCTGTAAAAGTGGGGAGGGTCTGGCACCAAAGCCCATGACTGTAGCCAGAACATTCTATGAAGGGAAGAGTTCATGATCTCAGCCAGAACGTCCAATCACTAAGGTCTTTTACCTGTTGGAGTCTCTCAGAAGCTGTTGTAAAGAATTAGAAGACAAAATGTGAATGTCCCTACCACAATGCCAGGCACACAGTAGATGTTTAGTAAATGGTACTACTACTGCATGACAATTCTTTTATCGTACTGGGGACTGAACCCAGGGGTGCTTAACCACTGAGCCACATCCCTAGACCTTTTCATTTTTTATTTTGAGACAGAGTTTGGCTAAGATGGTGAGGCTGGGTTTTGAACTTGTGATCCTCCTGCCTCAGCTTCCCAAGTGAAGTCCCTGGGGATTACAGGTGTGCATCACTGAGCTCAGCCTGCCCGGCAAGGTTTAGTCCAAGATAGAAAAAAAGTGCTATAATTAAATTGCTTTAATCATAAGCAGAAAATTATAATTTTATTCTACTTGATTATAATACCCAGCATTGGTAACATAAGCAGAGATGTTAAAAAATTGCTCTTAGGTTTATTCTATGCAAGTACTTGCCTTTTTTTTTAGGACATTGCCATAGAAGATTTTACTTTCTTAATTACTTTACTTATGGATCAATAGGGGGTCCCTGAATGAGTTATATATAAAGAGAATTCAAAATCGATATCAGAATGTGATACAGTGCTACTGTAAATGTCAGGTTATTTTCCAGTGGGGCTGTACTGATTTACACTGCAGGCGGAAGTGTATGAGAGTTCCTACCATTCCACTTCCTTGGCAACACTTGGTATTATTAGTCTTTAATTTTAGTCATCATGGTGGATAGGCGATATAATACCACTGTGTTTTTAGTTTACATTTAACTGATTACTAATGAGATTGAGCACCATTGGATTTCCTCTTTTGTAAAGTGCTTAAATGTTTTGATCATTTTCCTGATTTGTAGGAACTCTTTATATAATTGGATATTACACCTTTGTTAGTTAAATACATTGCAGATATTTTCTTCCACTCTGTGGTTTGTTTCTTTCTTCTTTTTATGGTATCTTTAAATGAACATACCTTATTAGTGTTAATTTAGTTAAATTTATTAATCTTTCCTTTAATGAGAAGAATTTTTCATATTTTAAGAAATCCTTCCTTGTCTTTGAAGATATTTTCCAATATTACCCTCTCAAACTCTATATTTTTTTATCTTTCAAAAAGTTTTGGTTTTTAATGTAAAGGAACTGACTTTTGCTTTTGTGTAAAGTAGGGGTCCAGTTTCTTTCTTCTTTTTCTCCCTAATAGATTCCCAATTATCCCAGAATGACTTACTAAAAAGTCTATCCATTTCAGACTGCTTTGCAGTATTATTTTTGTTATATATCAATTGTCCATTTATGTATGGGAGTGTTTTGGGGGTTCTCTATTCTTTTCATCTGGTCTATCTGAGCATCCTTAAATTTATCGCAGATTATTATTATTATTGGTACCAGGGACTGAACCCAGGGGTGTTTAACCACTGAGCCACATCCCCAGCCCTTTTTGTATTTTATTTAGAGACAGGGTCTTGCTAAGTTGCTTAGGGCCTCACTATTTGTTGAGGATGGCTTTGGAGATTCTCCTGCCTCAGCCTCCTGAGCTGCTGGGATTATAGGTGTGTGCCACTGTGCCCTGCAATACCTGATTATCTTAACTACCATATCTTTATAAGTAGTCTTGGTATCTAGTGGAACAAGATCTCCTTGCTTCTTCCAAGAACATCTTGGTTACTCCTTAACTCGTGCATTTCCACGTAAACTTTAAGGTTAACCTGTCAATTTCAAAACTGTTGGAATTTTGGCTGAAGTTGCACTGAATCCATAAAATCAATATGGGAGGAAGAGATGTTTCTACAATATTGAGTCTTCCAGTTCATGAACACAGCATGTCTCTCTGTTTTCCTTAAGGTCTCAATACATTTTATAATTTATTCTATAAATTTTTTGAACATCTGTGTTAGGTTTGTTTCCAGGTTACTGATTTAAATGTACAAACAAGGTTTTGTAAATGGTATTTAAAAATGACTTTGTAGTGATGGAAATTTCAAACATATATGAGAATACAATGAAATGAACCCCAGATACATACAGCACAGTTTCAACAATTATTACTCATAGCTTATTTTGTTTTATTTACACCCTACTCACCTCTAGACTATTTAGGAATCCAAGAGTATATCATTTCCTTCTTAAATAGTCTTATATCTCTTTTAAGTCTATAGGTTCCCTTTCTCTTTTTTTCCCTTGAAATTTATTTGTTGTAGAAACTGCTGGTTTATCTGTAGTTCCTGGAGGGTCTGATTTTAATTGCTTCTCTGTGGTATCTTAAGTATGTTCCTTTACCCTTTGCATTTCTTGCAAATAGGTAATTAATCTAAAGAGATTCATCTAAAGAGACCTAATCAGATTCGGGATCAATTTTTTTTATTTTAAAGAATAGAGCATCATGGTGTTGCAGGTGGTATTATGTATGGCATCTTTTAAAAGTTTTACTTTCTGTTTGTGACTGGTAAATAGAAGTGGAATTGATTTTTAAATTTTTAAGTGTTTTTATTAGTTGATTATACACAACAGGGAGGTTTATTTTGACCTAGTCATAGATGCATGTAACATAATTTGCTCCATTTTAATCCCCAGTACTTACTCTTCCTTCCTATCCTCCCTCCCCATGATCCCCTTCTACTTTACCGGACTTCCATTTATTTATTTATTTTAAAGTTGGTTCATTAAAATGAAACTCACTGTGATATATTTGTACATGCACATGGCATAATTTGGTCAATTTTATCCCACAGTTCTTCCCTGGAATTGATTTTTTAAATATTGATTTTGTATCAGTAAACTTGCTGAACTGTCATATTAATTCTAATTGTTTATCTACAGATTCCTTTGAATTTCTATGAAACACAAGATCTGTAAAATTTTTCCCTTTCCCCTAATGTTAATCATAGGTTTCCTGTAGATGTCCTCTATCTGGCCAAGGAGGTCCCCTCTAATTTATGGTTTGTGGGAGTTTTAATCAGGATTGAGTGTTGAATTTTATCAAAATTTTTTCTGGGCTGGGGATGTAGCTCAGTGGTAGAGCGCTTGTCTAGCATGTGTGAGGCACTGGGTTCGATCCTCAGCACCACATAAAAATAAGTAAAATAAAAGGTATCATGTCCATCTACAACAAAAAATATTTAAAAAAATTTTTTTTCTATTGGTATGACCATATGGATTCTATTCTTTAGCTTGTTAATATGGTGTATCAGTCTGATTGGTTTTCAAATGTCAAAACTGCTGTTTACTCCCAGTACAGATTCCACTGGGTCATGATGTTTTGTCCTTTTTATATATTGCTGGGCTCAACTTGCTAATATTTTGTTGAGAACTTTTGTATGTGTGTTCATGATGGATACTAGTATGTAGTTTTCTTTATTCTTTATTTTTGTACTGGGGATTAAATCCAGGGATGCTTTACCACTGAGCAACATCCCCAGTCATTTTTATTTTAAGACAGGGTCTCACTAAGTTGCTTAGGGCCTTGTTTAGTTGCTAAGGCTGGCTTTGAACTTGTGATCCTCTTGCCTCAGTCTCCTGAGCTGCTGGGATTACAGGTATGTGCCATCATGCCTGGCTGGGATGTAGTTTTCTTGAACTGCCTTTATTTAATTTTGGTTTTGGGGTAATACTGGCATCATAACATGAATTGGGAGGTATTTTTTTTTCTATTTTCTTAAAGACATTTTTCTCCATGTCTCTTGTTCACTGCAGTTTTTGTTTATTTTTGGTTGGGGAGAAGACATTTTTTGGGAAATACTGTGACCCATCAGTGATAGCATCAAAGTCAATCTCCACATACTATTTATGTGGCATACAGAGGAGGCCGATGAGATCTTCTCTTGGGGAATTCTTCTGGCCTAAGTCAATATATGCTGCAGTCATAATTAATTATAGCTTCTCTGAGGCTTAGGATCTTTGGAAACATGGACAGAATTGAGGCATTTTTTTTGACAGGTTAAAAAAAAAGACAAACCCTGACCTTGTGAAGCTTATGTTATCATGTACATAGCATCTTACAATAACAAGTTGGTGGTGTGGTCATGTGTGGCATGATGATAAAGGAGTGAAAGTGACTTTTTTACCAGCCACTCAGGAAAAAATGGCAATTCTTTAGCTCAGTCAGTGCACAGAAACTATGTTAGGGTTAAGGTCAACACGGAGAGAAATTTCAAACACAGGTTTATTTCACTGATGTTAATTTTGTTGTCAAAATTAAAATCTCAGTGGCCACACACCTGTTAGGATGACTTTTAGAAGTTTCATATAGGGGAATGCTTTTCAGCAATAAAAAATAAGGAATGTGTGATAAACATGCTAATTTTATTGGTGTAGAGATGACAGATTCAGAGATCCAAACATACCAAAGACCTAGCTTGATGTGACTACAGAAAGACATTTGGGTTCAAAAAATTTGATTTTTTAACTAGAAGATGTGAAATATGTGACTTCATAGCAATAAATTTGAATACAACTTCTAGGTCTGGGTGATGATATTGTTTCAAATCTTTCTTGTACGTCTTTCATGCCTACTGACATTTTAGAGACCAATTCCTTTTCCCAATAGAGGGAAACTGCTTTTTCTCTTGAGCCATTCCATGTCAGTAAATGGAAACACAGAGTGCCCTCTTTTTTGGCCTGGCTTCTTTTGCTCAGTAGAATACTTTTGAGTTTCATCCCTACTGTTGTATCAATGGTCTATTCCTTCTTTTAGCTGGGTGGCATTCCATTTGTATGAATGCATGATCATTTTTTTTAATACATTCACCTGGTGGAAGGTTTTAAAGTCATTCTAATAAATGTGTGGCCCTGCAATTTTAATATTGTTATTGCATTCCCCACCCCCTTGAGAGTTCCTTTGGCTCTTTTTCAAATCTGTCATGTCATTTACATTTTTTTCTATTCCCTAGAGATATTTTTCAAGCTCGTTGTTCATATTTTAAAACCTGGTAATCCTAATTTTAAAATCTTTGTCTTCTAATCCAATATATAAAGTGGGTTTGAGTCTGTCTGTGTTGTCATTTCTGTTGGGTCTTGCTTGTTTCCCTGTGTGCTTGGCAACTTGGACTTGTTGGTCACTGCCCTGGAAGAAGTTTATGTAGGGTATTAGGATGAGGTTGTGGGGTCAAGATAAGAGTATTCTTTTTCAGAGACTTTCTTTTTGTTTATATCAGATACATGAGACTCTTAATAAGGAAAATGGAAATGTCAAACCAAATACATGGCTTGGGTTTCCCTGGCTGCCCCAGACTAGATGTACCTTGGTATCAATTCATTCAAGGTGGACTGGTGGCCACAATTTTTTCAGAGGGAGTTTGTTTCCTCTTTCGCCTTTGGCTTTGCTCAGTGACAAAGCAGCCATCTCTATAGTCCCCTGGTCAAAAGGGAGTAAGGGTCTTCTTATCTGTTTACTTTTTTTTTTTTATTTTGCAGTGTTGGGAATTGAATCCAGGGCCTTGTGCAAGCAAGGCAAGCACTCTACCAAATGAGCTACATCCCCAGCCCTTATCTGTTTACTCTCTTTTAAAAATATATCTTTTTAGTTGTAGATGGACACAATATCTTTATTTTATTTGTTTTTATGTGGTGCTGAGGTTCAAACCCAGTGCCTCACATGTGCCAGGCAAGCGCTCTACCACTGAGCTACAAACTCGGCCCCATCTGTTTACTCTTACCTTGGGAGTATTACCTTTTGTAGTCCTAACACTGTGGGGAGGATCTCTTAACAGATTCCCCAACTTGTTTAGGCCTTAGGGCTTAATTTTGGTCCTCTGGCATAATAAGTGTTCAGAAAGGGCAAACGCCCCTGCTGGCAAAATGCACCAATTTTGGCATTTCAAATTTTTACACATCATTCTGATTAAAGGCTTTCATAGAAAAATTGGTCACTGAGTTCTCTTTTCAACTATTCAATGCTTTCAAGGCCTTTTTAAAAAACATATTTTCTGCAGCACTTTTCGTCTTTTTTTTTTTTTCAGCAGGGAGTCTGATCCAAATAACCTAGTCTACCATTATGGGAAAGAGGAAGCAAATCTGCTTTTCCCGCTGCCATTTCTCAGGATTTCCTCCAGAGAACTCCAAGTTCTAGATATTGGTGGAACATGATTTTTTTATAGATGATCTCATTAGGGAGAAGAAGTTTGGGATCTACATAATTATTTTTGATAAACGTTCAAAATATATGGCAACACTCAAGAAAACATTTTGTAGAATGTAAATCTCTGTTAAGAGCATAACAGAAGCATCATCAAAGTGATTTAGAAATTGCTTTCCTCCAGCTTATGCTAAACTGTTTCTTGAAGATCAGAGTGAAAGACAAGGCCAGATGGAAGTAAGGCTGCTGATTCTCTGGGCCCACATTTCCTCATGTGGAAAATAATGGCATCTGAAGTCCTCATCAGCTCCAACATTCTAAATTTAAGGATATTTTTGGGAAACACAGGATAGCTGAAAGAGGCGATCAAGCAGAAAGGATTAACTGAGATAACCGAGAAAGCTCCTTTTTTTTTTTTCTACACTGGGGATTGATCCCAGGGCCTCACACATGCTAGGCAAGTGCTTTACTACCAAGCCACTTCCCCAGTCCTTTTAATTTTGAGATTGTGTCTAGCTAAATTGCTGGGGCTGGCCTTGAACTCAGAATCTGCTAAGCCTCCCAAGTATCTGGGATTACAGAGGTGCACACTGCACACGGTTGAGCAGTTGAGAAAGCTCTTAATTAGAGAGAAATGGGCAAAAAGTCATTAAAATTGTCTATGGACTTTGGCTTCTTTTAACTAAGTTCAAAATTTTTTTTTTGTGTGGGGAACTGCTTATGGTTGTTATTTTTTGTTACCTGAAACAAAACTCAGACATTGGGTTATTTCTTTTGAATTAGATTTCTGATAGAAACTGCCCAAGTACCAACAAAGGGAAGACCATGAACATTTTAAAAAAATTGCTCACACAAACTAGAGCAATGATAGCAGAACCAGATTTTACTAAAATATAAAGTGATCCATGTCTCTTCTCTCAGTTAAAAACAGGGTCTAACAACCTTGTCTGACATTAGCCTGCTTTCAGAGCCTACATCTGCCTTCCCTTCCTCCTTCCTTCATTTGGTGCTGGGGATGGAACCCAGGGTCTTTTGCATGCGGGGCAAGTGCTCTACCATACAGCTACATCTCCAGTTCAGAAAAGGCATTTTTCAAGCACTGGTAAGGCAAAGAAAGAAGCTCCTGGCTGCCTTCCTTCCAACAGTAAAACATGTTTTTATTTTTAAATGAATGTCCTGAGTGAAAAAAATGTGCCTGAGTGATACTGAATCAGGGCATTTTGCTGGTGATGGGGCCATATGGGCATAAAAGCATTTAGAGGGGTAAGGAGGAGGTACATTTGCAAGAAAATGCCACTCTAAAAGGACTGCAAGTGCTTATAGGAGTGGAGGGTTCTGCTGGTGTGATCCTGTGTTCCAAGGCTAGTCACTCAACCATTCCAGGCCTTCTTTTGCTTATACATAAAACTCAGATCTGCTGAGGACTGAGAATTCTTGGATGACTGATTTTGGATTTTGTTTGGCTAGCAAAGCAAGATATGTATCAAATAGGTTTTGCAATATGAAATAACATAAAGTTGAACACTGGATGGGCAGTGTTGCATTTTTATTACAAAACAACAAAAGCATACCATTCCTGAAGTTCAGGAGAAGGGATGAGGCCTGCGGTTCCATTTTTGGAGTTTTCCAGTTTACCCTGCCACCAATTGTGATCATCCTTACTAATAATTTGGATGATGTCACCAACTCTGAATCGAATGCCAGCTTCTTTGCAGGGGATGAGGTCATCCTTGGCTGGATCATATTCAAATTGTGCTCTTACATAGATCTATAAAATAGGAGTTTGTAAGAAAGGAGGCCATAGTGATGTGAAGGAAAACAGTGAGCTCTAATCTAATAACCACACACCACACTTACAATACAAATAGGACATAAGATGGGGAAAGCAAAAATGATGTATGGAAATACGACACAAAAGACTTCTATGCTGCTATAAACAATGTACTACTTTTAATGTGTAAAGATTCAAAACTTTGCTGTTTTTATTTGGAAGGAACACTTGAAATACTCATTAATTAAAATAAATACTTATTTCTGCTTTTAGTATAACAGAATAGGTCTATACCTACAGAGAAGTATGTTTATCATTTTTTAAACCTACAGTGGTTATGCTGATATTATGGATAAGCTGTCATGACAACATGACAGCCTTTAAGCCATAAAGACTAGCAGTCAGGGTAAGTTTTAACGCTAAAGCAGCACATGACATAAAACTAGCAAGAACTTTGGACTGGTGTCTTCAAAAACAGGCATACAAGACAATTGGCAGTGTGTCTACACACTGCTGATAAACTTAAATGTAACCCGAGCAATTTAAAGAAAAAGTTAAAAAATATTTTATTTCTTTAAAAGGATTTAGGCTTTACACTTTGTGTTTGAGAGAATAAAAATTGAATGTGAAACTTAGCTTTGCCAACATCACACTTGAAGTCAGCACAGAGCTTCAGGATATGCCTAGCTCAAGGCTCTGAGTTTTAGGATATGAATTTACTTGGGAAACAGATGAACATCCAAGGGTTATCATATGGCAGCATTTTGTGATTTCTAAATGCTTTAAAATAAGGTACTATCAACTGATGTTACATAGTCTTGAGACTAAAGCGTGGGTGAGTTCTATAAAGTGCTAATTTATGCAATTCTGAACTCAATTTGAATTATTTTAACACCACATTTTAAGAAATAATTCCATAAAAATTCTATCTCTTGAAATAAAACTTGAATATTAATGTTTAAGTCACTGTAAAACCAACCTGAAGGCTTTGGAACCACTGTGCAATTTTTTTTTCTGTTTAGTTTTAGCAATCCAGTGTATAAAATCAATGAGTTTCTGTATTTGCTGATAAACCCATATTTAAAAGTGCTGGCAATTTGAAAGTTATTTGGTAGTGTTAGCAGCACTTAACTTTTCATATTTAAGCAAATGCAGGTATATTAGGATGTAAAGCCAGGATATTTATGCTCTTTCTTTTATTTTTAACTGTAAATGGTTTTTAGAAATACACATGCAAATACAAAATTTAAGAAAAAGCTTTCAACTTCAGAAAATTGTTTTAAAATGTTCATCAGCATGTATCTTTTAGTTATTTTTAGAATTCTATGAATTTTGTAACCTTTAAAATTCTTTTCCACCCCAGAGCCAGCACATAAGACCCTTAAGGGCTGAACTCTTAACCATCAACACAAAATTATCAGGTTGAAATTACAATAACCATCACAGCTACAAAGATGTGAGGAGAAAATCTTTATAGAGAATTAGTCACGTGTAATGTGTTAAAATGAAATGGTACAAGCTCTCAATGCTCAAATGTTATGGTCCAAAATGCAGACATTATGGGATGGAAAGGGTTAATAAAGGATTGGCTATTAGCAGCTCAGTTTAGAGAAGTTTCTATAGAGGATATCTATTCACCTGTCGTCCTTTTGGTTGGGTAGTTGATGGCAAGTCCTGTAGAATAAAGCCAACCCAGGAGAAAAATTTTCATTTACTTGTCAAGAGCACAAGGTAATTTGTGTGTTCTGTTACAATATGGTTAAAAAATGAGCTAGATTTAAGTTGTAAAGAGATCATATACATTATTTCAGTTCTCAGAAATGTTGAGTTATCAAAAAATCAAACCCAGGCCATTTAGCAGCAAGCTGAAGAAAGCAGGTAAGTTGAAGCAGAGAGAAAATGTGTTCTTAAGAACCAACTCAGCATCTTCAACACAAAAGCCACTGCAAGTGAAATAGCCTATTTTAAAAAAAACACCCCAAACTAAAAAGAGCTATTGCCCTTTCAACTTAGTCACTGCACCACTTAGATTTAGAAAAATTCAATGGCTATATGGATTTCCACCATCTTAAAAGCATTCAACATTAAGTGTTATAAATGAATTCCTTTGGTAGCCTATTTCAAAGTTGGAAATAAAGTCATGGACAATTGTCTTCCAGAATTTCAGTTATTGATACTTAGAATATCATTCCGTTTGAGATGATCTTGAAATTATTTACAATTTTACTTGGCAAAAAGTTAATATATTATTTACAGGGCAAGCTAAAAATCAGTTAAAAATACTGCTGCATTCTCAGAACTCTTGATAATTTCAACTGGGTGACAGCAGCGTGAGCAACTTAGGGAAGATTTGGTTACCCCAAAAGATTGCAAACCTGCACCGGTAAGTGCTTCTATTTGTTTAAATAAATTAAAAACAATTCTTTCTGTATTCCAAAATGGATGGTTCTGAAAAAATGGAAAATTTCCATGTTCGAGTCAAATATAAAGTACTTTGTGTTAAAGATGTGATAACAGCGTGGCTTGAGTGCAGTTTGAAGCCAGTTCCTTTTGCTTTTCATATCCAGGCAAGGCTTATAATTCACAAAAATATGTGCACGTACCACAATAACAGAGGGCACACCAATTCGTAAACTTAGATAGCGGAAACTAAACATGTTGCTGATAACCCTCAGAATAGAAAACTACAAAGCCCAAGAACACCCAAATGACTACTCTGTGAAATCCTTACATTTCTTTATCTTTTCTCAAATAAAAAAAATTAGAAATTTAAACAAATTTCCACTTAGGTCCTTTGCATAGGTTTGTGCAAAGTCATAATCCTGGTAGGGTGGCATAGACATATTTGAGAATGACCACAGCAGTCTTGAGCTACATTTCTTCAAATGTAAATAATGCACGGGAGTTTTAAGGAAAAGGAAATGTTGAAAAAGATTTTCCAGGAGTAAACTGCATTGTAGCTGTAGTAGCCTTGTATATCTGTAGTAGACAATATTTCCACTGAACACATGTAACTAGAACACTCATGGCAGGTGAGCACCAACAAAATTGTCACACTTTGCTGTGTGGAGCTAGAGTTCTTACCGAAACAGAATTGTTAGTGCTGCTATGACCATTAGCAGGGGACTGTCTGGAAGTGGAGGGGGAATCTCTCTGAAATAAGACACAAGGTTCATTAACAGCACAGAAACACAGAGAAATTTACATTAATCGTTACAACCACAGTCTGACAACCATTTCCTTTGAGGTTTGAGCTATACAGGTGTCATTCTGGCTTGCTCGCATGATTTCACAGAAGTATGAACAAAATTTTTGCAGTTTGGAGATTCACATATTGTAAGTAGTGACTTACAATATGTGAGTCATTACTTACAATATGTGAATCAATCGTTTCTTTCCTGTACTGCATTCTATAATCTTTGCTTTCTTTTAATGAGACCCGGCAGAGTGATGTGATGTTAAGACCCTACCATGTATCATGAGACGACAAACATTACTATGAAATTGTTGTGCTGAAGATTCCAACTGCCTGATTTTTATTAAAGATTAGGTTTGAAAAGTCATTGATAGTTGTTGGGTACCTCAGTGTCACGGATTACTGAACAACTCAATTTGCAAAGAAACAAGCCTAAAGAAAGATTTCACATGTTGTAATCATCTTAGTATCTTTTCAGAATAAGTATTACTAGAAGGGGCAAAAGATAGATATATACCCATGAAGAACTCTTTTGCTTTGTATCATTTTAGCAGATTGATTAAAACAATGATCTGGAGCCTATAACAATGTTCTACTTCTGGCCAAGATCCTAGAAGCCACAGCTGCTGTCCCCGTAGCCACACTCCTCACCTGCGTGCTCTCTGCCATTCAACACACTCAAAATCCTTCCCTTCCCTTAGTGTCCAAATCAACTTGAATGATAAGAACAAGGAGAGGAAGAAAATAAGTATTTTTAAAATTTTTGGTTTAGTAGAGTTCTTCTAAGCCTCTGATGTGTGTATTTCTGCCCAAAAGATATTTGTTTTTCTCCTAGAAGATTTGAAGAAAACTTCTGGAGTTTTTTAGCCTTAAAGGGAATGGGATCCTTTAGAGGAACATTCTCAACTGTTAGTGAGTAGACTGGTCTGCAGGTGCCAGCCTTAGAGAGTCAATATAGTGGGACAAGAGGGAGGGGCAGGGTCTGCTTCTTTTATTTAAGGGCCTGGGACATGGAGATGTAGGTGACCAGAAAACCTTTCTTTAGGAAGTTTTGCCCTGGCTGGGAAGAGTCCTGCTGCATGCTTTCTGACCACAAGAGGGGCAGAAAGGTTGGGGTGGGGCTAGGAGAGGAATATCATTATTTTCTTTATTATTCAAAGGTAAAGAAGGGGTGAGGGAGTTTCTTCTTACTCAAAAGCATAGAATTTACATGTATACTACTGGTTGCATCACCGAACTAGTTCAACCACTTTAAAAAAAGGAGAAACTTATATTAATAAACAATATCTTCTAGTAAGTTAGCTAAAAAACCAATTATATTTACTAAGATTATTCAACAGATGAGAAATGGTATGAGGAACCCCTGGGATTTTATTTTTTTTATTTTTTATTTTTTTGAACCAGGGATTGAACTCAGGGACACTCGGCCACTGAACCACATCCCCAGTCCTATTTTGTATTTTGTTTAGAGACAGGGTCTCACTGAGTTGCTTAAGTGCCTCGTTGAGTTGCTGAGGCTGGCTTTGAACTCGCGATCCTCCTGACTCAGCCTCCCAAGTCTCTTGGATTACAGGCGTGCGCCACCACGCCCGGCTCCCCTGGGATTTTAGACTATTAAAATTATTTACATAAAATGTACATGTGATATTCTCTCTTTCTGGGCAAGGTTTGTGCTTCAGATCACAAATTTCAATACTCTGAAGTCTGGAGCAGAAGCAGTTCTGCGTTTTCTTTTGAAATCTACTGTTAATTGAAGTTCCATAAGAAGCCACCAAGAGGAGCTCAAGACCCAACATAATGGACACCCAACTGCCATGGCTCACTAAAAATATGCTTGACAAAACTTCAAATTCTTATACATGTCTTGAAAAGGTTCACAAAAAAAGCTCCAAATTTTTGTGAAATCAATAGCATCAACTAGAGACTGGAAGAAGTATTAAAATTTCTCCCTCAATTTCTTCTAAATACAAATCCAAGAAATTGTCCACCAGCCTTAAAAAATTAACTTTAAAAAATGTGTACTTCATGTAGATGTACACACACCGGGAAGATGCACAGGAAGAGCAAGTTTAGTATATAATACCCCAGCCAAATGTGCTAATACCAAAGAATGAAACTGTCTATGCCAGTTTAAATCTTCAACTAGAAAATGAAGAGATTTTGGAATCTTCCTTAATCACCAACATAAAGCTGAATAATACCATTGGAAGAACTACAATTTCTATAGGATCAACCCTATTTTAAGGAAGAAAATTTGGGGTTGTGTTATTCTATAAAACTTACTTGTGTATGAATTACTTAACATCCCAAACATAAACTATTTTACCCAAGGTTGCAAGAGGCCTATATCCCTGTAGCAAAGTCAGTTATCAATGCAGCAGGGACTTAGCATCTATCTCGAGACCTGTCCCAACTATTCAAACAACTGTATCTCAACAGAAATATATCACTTTTCAGGTTCTTGGAAAGAAGAACTATCTGTGATTTCTTAACAGGGGAAGTGAATGTACTTCCTGGAAATATTACTGCAATTATGATCTTTCTTTTTTTTTTCCTCAGAGACTCCATTTTTTTTTTCTTTATCAGGCCTTATGTCATTCTTTGTAGCTTCTCTATCTTTGGCTTAGATTTCAGCCTGCCAAAAGTTCAAGTGCTGAGGAGATCCGCATGAAAGCAGGGCTGTGTAGGTGGATGGGAACTCCTTTGTTCCGTTATCTTTGTTGTAAAATTGGTGTGCAGTCATCTAACAGCACAGGCAGAAACAATTTCCCAGAAAGCAAAAACATTCAGCCATCAGCAGACAGTTAGTTAGGAACTCAGAGGAGATGGGGGTGGTTTGTCAGAGTCATTACCTCACAGGACGAAGACTGAGTGCGGTAGCTTGGCACAATCTTGAAGGTAATACTCCCCCGCATTTCCCTCTGGAGGGACAAAAGGAGAGTTCTCTTACAGGCAAATGTCGCACACCAAAACACACAAGAAACCACTCAAAACACGTGGGAGCAATTAGCACGAGCCACCTGACAGCACACAGCCGTAAAATGAAACCTAATTATAAAACCATGCTTGAGTTTATAGTAGAAGTTTCTGGGAAATGCTTTGCAAAGTCAAGGCCAATTGCTTTGAATCTTGCTGTGGTCTCATAGCTCTGATGATTACCTTTTTATAGACATGGATACAAAACAATCTAAATGACATAACTTTCAAAAGTGACTCTATATTGAACTAGACACTAAACTGACAAAAAAACCCACTTGGTATGCTATCTGTGATGGTGTACTTCATAAAATTTGCTTTTTACTTTATTAATTTTGGCTTTTTTATTGTAGTGAATCTGCAGTGCTTATTTTATACTTAATAGGTACTCATGACATGGGAAGCTGCTCCATTGCAGTGGGAAAAGAGACCAGAAGTCCAAAATCTCTCCTTCTGCTCACTATGACAATGAATCTAGGCAAGCGCCATTCTGTTTTTTCTTCTTCTAACCCAAAGCCTATCTGAACACAGATTTTTGGACATGTACAGTCAAAATGCCTTGTCCACAGTAACTTTTGTCCCCTTTGTGCCACAGAGAAATCCACTACAGCTGGCTATGACTCAGCTAAACAGGAAAGAGGTTTCTGACATTGCTTATGTCAGGAGAGTTGAGGTCAGTGAGAAACCAGTTCACATGAATACACACTGGAAAGGTTTTCTTTAAATATCTGCTGGGTAAGAGATGTATAAAGGATAAAAGCAGAGTGTTAAAGCCCATGCTCCTAAAGGCAGGCAAAATGTTTCCAAATTCTATTACACTTACTTTCTTAGTTGTCACTTTTTATGAATGTTGGACAAGCTCACATAAATGATGGGCCCAGAAATGCTCTAATTATAAACGAATACCCATTTCTTTTCTATTAAATAACAGATAATGAACTGAAAGTTAGTCTTAGGAAAAGGAAACTCATTTACTTACAAGCATTTTTTGCAGCTGTTCCACTGTTTGGTTAGCCACACTGATGCCATTGATTTCCCGAATTTCATCACCAACATGAAGTGTGCCTAGGAGAGTACACAAAATTATAAATGTGAAATGATATATGCCTTTATAATAACAAAGTCCTAAGGCAGCAATGTAAAAAATAAGTTATATATTGAAGGTCAGTATTTCAAAAACAGTTACAAGTTTGGCTGCAGCAGAATTATTTAACTCATGTAGCCAACTCACCCAAACAGATAAATCTACTTGTAGAAGGCACAGTTTTGATGGATGGCCATGGAAATCTGTTTTTTTTCTGAGAGAGGTGGTGTGCATAGTGGTTTGAAAAGATGGTTTCAGGAGCTAGCCTGTCTGGGTTCACACCCCAGCTGAGTCACTTATGAACTTTAAGATCTTGGGTAAGTTACTCAAACTCTCCATGCCCCAGATTTTTTCACTTTGGTAAAATGGCAATAAAAATGGCACCCACCTCATAGGACTGGTTTGAGGATTAAATGAATTTAATACCTTAAGAGGGCTTAGCACTGTTCTTGGCACATGGTAAGTGCTCTGTTAATCTGTGCTGCCATTATTATCTACCAAATATGAGACAAAGGTTGTCACTTTTACAAGAATTGTGATATAGTGACATTTACATAACACTAAAATTAAATATAATTTAATCTTCTTTAATAATTTGCTGGGCATTTGGGCCTTTTGTGATACTTCAACTGGAAATAATAGAGTGTAATTTCTAAATGAAGTCTGTAAAAATACAAATAAATAAAATCCTAAAAATATAATTTGTCTTCCTTATTTAAATAGGATGCACATACTTATATACCTCTATGGCTTCATTATGAAAAGTTTATAGTGTCTTTTAGAAGGACATACTTAGATGCATATAAATAAAATGATAAGATGCCTGAGATTGCTTCAGAATTATCTAGGGGGTGAGCAGTAGGGCAAATATAGAAGAAGGGAGTGTGACCATGAATTAATGACAATTACAGGTGGGCCATGGGTATGTTGGCATTCATTATACTCTGCTGTCATAATAAAACTTAAAATGAAAGTTGGGGGATTTTTGCTTCCAACATGGCTGACTGGGCACTGAAAGACTTTCTCACAATGATAGGCTGCCTGGGGCATACTTCAAGAGTTATAAGTCTCTGGGGCTGCAGTTGTGGCTCAGTGGTAGAGCACTTGCCTACTATGTGTGAGGCACTGGGTTTGATCCTCAGCACCACATAAAATTAAATAAACAAAATAAAGTGTCCATCTACATCTAAATTTTTTAAAAAAGAGTTATAGGTCTCACAAAGGGAGTATAAATCTCTAAGAACATCTCTCATTTCCACCCTCATCCTTCCCTCCACACAAAAGAATCCTGTGAGCTGAATCTGGAGTGGTGGCAAACTAAGGGTGGAGGGACTCACTGGAAAGGATGAATGCCAGAGTAGCAATGCCTGCTAGCTGGATTCTGAGCCTTGGGCAAGTGGCAAGTTAAAGAAGCTGCACCTAAGACTCTATATAGGGAGCTAAGACTCAGATCAGTGGCCCACCATGGCAACTGGCAGAACAAAGAAGAAATTCTCTCTGGAGGAAAGTTCTCAGTTTAGGCCCACAGGATTTCCATTGACTAGAACAATCAAGAAGCTCACAATCAAAGATCACCAAAAATGTATGTTAAGCTACTGTATGTGAGAACTATCAGAAATAGCAGACTTAGATCCTCAGGCATCTAACATATGCTGGAATGGTCAGATATATAATATAAAATAGCTATATGTTAAATATTAGAAGAAAAAGAAAAGATCCTACTGCAAGGATAAGCACCCAAAAAGAGACTAGCAGGTGTGAACAGACAGATCTGAAAATAAAATATAGACAAATGACCAGTACTTCTAAAATAGTGTAAGTACCAATACAAGCTAAGGAATGGATGAGTTAAATAGGAGTTTAGATATGGCTGAAGAGTTTCAGTGAACTGAAAGATATAACCAATTATGCAGAATTTAGGTTAGAGAAATAAAGACATAAATACATAAAGAAAATAGGAAACAAGAAATAAAGTAAACATGAAAAAGACATTAAGAGACATGGGGAAAATGTCTAACATACATCTAACTGGAGTTGAGTGAGAGAGAGAGAGAGAGAGAGAGAGAGAGAGAGATAGACAATAAAGAGAATGGAGAAGAGGTGATGTTAGAAGGAATAATGGTTGCAAATTTTCTTGAATTGTTGGAAATAGTTGTATGCTGATTGATTATATAGGCACAGGAAAAATTATAACCCAAACAGGATGAATATAAATAAATCCATGCTGAGAGATAGTGAAACTGTAGAACATCAAAGATAAAGATCATAAAATATCCAGAAAGACAGGATAGATTGTCTATAAAGACAATTGTAGTAATATCAAACTTCTCAATATCAAACAGTGCTCCCCAAAGGGTGGTCTGAAATGGAAGAAGGAATGGTGAGCAAATAAAATTATAAACATTTATATAAACCCCAACAAAAAGTGGCCATATATTTTAATATTAATTTCAAATTTTTAAAATCCTGTTTTAAAACAGGATTGAACTAGAACACTGGGCAGCAAGAGTACATAAAAGCAGGGAATTTATCAAGTTCTAGTACAGACCCCAGTACTTCTCCTTCCCCTTCCCTTTCACTGAACACCAAAAAATAAAGAACATAAGACAGAAAGAGTATACTCAAATTATGTCCCAATATCTGCAAGGCATATTGTTTAAACTTTAGTATATGGAAAGTTAAATGTGCACAATAAGATTTTGAGATAACCACTAAAATAATAGAAATGGGGTACTCAAATTCTAAACTATCAGTGGAGGGAAATAAAAAAATTGAACAATAAATCAATTAAAAGATAGGATAAAAATAAATAAAAAGTGAGATAGTAGAAATCATCATTAGTCTTTTAATAGACTAATCCAAACTTTCTGCAGAGATCACCAGAGTGCATTAAAAAAATGAAAAGCTCAGCTTTGGAAATGTTTGAAGACACACTAAAACATGCAGACAGAAAAATTAGAAATAAAAGGACAGAAGAAGACATGCTAGCAAATACTGAAATAAGGTTGGAATAATTATATGAATGCTTGATAAAATTGGATTTAAGTAGAAAGTTATTAAGGATATAAATGGATACTAGGCACTTCTATGTACCTAGTAACACAGCTTCAAAACTGAAGATCTATAAATAGATACTGAAAAACCCTACCATGATAATGGAATATTTCAATGATTATTGATAGACCAAGCAGACAAAAAGTTAGTCAAGACATAGAAGAGTTAAACAAAAATATTAACAAAACCAAGTCAATCATTACCTAGGGAACTCTGTACACAACAATTAAAGAATAAACCTTAAGTCTACACATGGATCACTTGCAAAAGTAATTAAAGTGCTATGCCATAAAGCAACTCTCAATAAACCTCAGAGAAATGTTGTCATGTAGACCACATTCTCTGCCCACAATGCAATTAAGTTAAAAGTTCATTTCAAAAAGACATACAGAGCCTGGCATGGTGGCGCACACCTGAAATCCCAGCAGCTCCGGAGGCTAAGGCAGGAGGAACAAGCTCAAAGCCAGCCTCAACAACTCATCGAGGCCCTGAGCAACTCAGTGAAACCCTGTCTCTAAATAAAATATAGACAAGAACTGGGGATGTGGCTCAGTGGTTAAGTGCCCCTGAATATATAACAGAAACAGAAAAGTACTTAAAAATGCTGCATTTCAAAACTGTTAGCATCTAGGGCTGGGGATATAGCTCAGTTGGTACAGTGCTTGTCTCACAAGCACAAGGCCCTGGATTTAATCCCCAGCACCAAAAAACAAAACAAAACAAAAACAACAATAACAAAAAACTGTTAGGATCTAGATAAAACAGTACTTAGAGGGAGATTTTAGTTTTAAGCACACAAATTAGAATAAAAGGAAAACTGGAAATATTTAAAAAGTTAGCCAAAACCAACAGAGAATATGAGGAAGGAGATGATAAAAATAAGAAATCATAAACGAAATAGAAAATAAACACGGAGAGAATGAACAGAACTCAAAGTAGTTTTTCAAACACATCTCTGTCAAGGTTAATCAAGAGAAAAAAATAGAGGGCACAAATAAATAACATTGAAAAATGAACAAGGGGGCATGACTCCAGAGATGGCAGAGAATAAAAAATTAAGAGACTACTATGAAGAAACTTTCTGCAATAATATATAAAAACCTAGATTTTCAAGGAAAATGTAATTTACCAAAACTCATTCAAGAAATAAAGTCTGAGTGGCCTTATGAACGTTAAAGAAATTGAAGCTGCTGTAAGAATCAAAATGAAACTTTCAAAAAAATTAAAACAAGCCAGATGCAGTGGTATGTGCTTATAATCCCAGCTACTCAGGAAGCTGAGGTAGTAGAATCACTTGAGCCCAAGAATTTGGGACCAGCCTGGGCAACACAGCAAGACCCTGTCTACAAACAAACAAACAAACAAACAAACACTAAAACAAAAAGAAAACACCAGCCCTTGATACTTTTACAGGCAGATTCTATACCAAACCTTTAAGACACAAATCATTCAGAAATTACATAAAATCTCTCAGGGAATCAATGAAAAGGAAATGCTCTCCAATTCATTCTGAGGCCTTGTAGAATGTAACTTTGAAACCAAAATCAGACAGAAATACAAGAAAGGATAATTAACTACAGGCCAGCCTCATAAATGTAAATACCAAAATCCTAAACAAAACAGAAGCACACAGAGTTCAGCAGTACATAAGAAGGATAATAAACAATGACTAAGCTAGGTTTATCTGAGAAACAGAGTGGTTCATCATTAGGAAATCTTGAAGTCATTCACCACATTAATAGATAAAAGAAGACCCCCCCCCCAAATGATCAGCATTTATGAAAGCATTTAATAAAACTCAAAACCCAATCACAATTAAAAATGCTTAGCACCCAGGAATATAAGGGAGCTTCCTTAGCTCTAATAAAATGTAGATACTAGCTGGGCACCGTGGCGCCTGCCTGTAATCCCAGCAGCTTGGGAGGCTAATGCAGGAGTATGGCAGGTTTGAGGTCAGCCTCAGCAACTTAATGAGGCTGTAAGCAACTTAGCGAGATCCTGTTTAAGAAAATGAAAGAAAGAAAGAAAGAAGAAAGAAAGAAAGAAAGAAAGAAAGAAAGAAAGAAAGGAAGGAAGGAAGGACGGGGGAAGTGGCTCTGTGGTTAAATGCCCCTGGGTACCAACCAAAAAAAAAAAAAAGTAGATACTTAAAATCTGAATTAAGATTATTCTTTCTGGGGAACATTGTGAAAATTCCTTTTATTTATTTAATTTTCATTGGCATAATAATTGTACATCTTTGGAGTACAGTGTGATGTTCGGGTACACTTATACATTGTGAGAAATGCATTTTTAATTGAGAAAATGTTGTATATATAAATTGTTTAATATTCAAGGTCTTAATGTTATATTACTTTTATAAATGATACTACCTTCAGGTTTATCTTAATTTCCAATATTATTTTTAACTGATACATAAAAACAGAAGAACTGTACATATTAAAGGGGTATTATGTGATATTTTGATATATATATATATATATACTGTGTAGTATTTCAATTGGGTTAAATATATGTATCTCCTCAAACATCTATCATTGTTTTCATGGTGAGAACATTCAAAATCCCTTTCCTGCAGCTTTTTGAGATTTGCAGCACATAATTGTTATCCATAGCGCCCTACTGTGTAAACAGCACACCAGAGCTTCTTGCCTCCTAACTGTAACTAAGTACCCACTGATCATCCTTTCCTCCCCTCCCTTCACTGTATTCTCTCAACCTTTGGGTACACCACTCTACTCTCAATTTGTACAAGATCGATTTTTTAGCTTCCACATGTGAATGACATCATGTAGTACTTGTCTTTCTGTGTCTGACATATTCCACTTAACACAATGATCTCCAGTTCTAACCACGTTGCTGCAAATGACAGAATTTCATTCTTTTTTTATGGTTAAACAGTATTTCATTGTGTACATGTACCATGTTTTCTTTACCCTAAGATTACTTTTAAAAATAGGAATGGGGGACTGGGGATGTAACTCAGTGGTAGAGCTCTTGCCTCACATGCACAAGGCCCTGGTTGTAACCCCCAGGACAGCAAATAAATAACAGATCAATAAATTAAAAAATAAACACATAAATAAAATAGGAATAGGACAAGGATATCTACTATACCACTTCTGTTAAAGGATGAAGATCCTAGCTGGTATAGTAATATAACAATGAGAGTTTAAAGAAATAATGATGTTGTGCCAAGCGTGGTGGCACACACCTGTAATCCCAGCAATTTAGGAGGCTGAGGCAGGAGGATTGTGAGTTCAAAGCCAGCCTCAGCAATTTAGCGAGACCCTGTCTCAAAAGTTAAAAAAAAGGGTTAGTGATGTGGCTCAGTGATAAATCACTTCTGGGTTCAATCCCCAGTAACAACAACAACAACAACAACAACAACAAAAATGATGTTGCAATTTTATCAAATACATAGCATATATTAAAAATAACAAAAAATACACACTGGAATCTAAAGCTGAACATCCTCCTGTGTGAGTTCTGTATGTGATCTATGTCTATAAAAATTCCCCTGAAAGCAGCAGTTGTGTCAGACACAATCTTGAGTACACAATGGTCATCTCTAATGAGAATAAGGCACTAAAATGCTTAGGCTATTACTTCTTGCTCTCCAGAAGTAAGGAAAGAGGTTTTAAGTATAATGTAAAAAGCTGCAATGGTGGCGCCTGTGGGGCGGATCAAACCAAGTACGCAGCTGTCAGAGCAATGCTCTGACCATGCCACGCCCCCCTGTCAGCTCCCCACAGCAGGCAGCAGGAGTGCACTGGGTTTCCCCTGCAATCTGGCTCTTGCCTCAGGCCTCGGGATGCCTAGCAGCCCACTGTCCAACCTCGTAGGGCTCCCTCCCTGGCGGTGGGGTGCAGGAAACGCCTGTGAGAAAGGCAAGGGGGGATGACAGCTCCCCTGCCCCTTCCCTGCATGCAGCTAGCCAGCCATTGGTCCATTGGTTAGCCAGTCATCGCCAGCCATTGGTCCGTTCATCAGCCTGTCCTTGCCAGTCATTGGCAGATCCCTAGCCCGCCAAAATTCAACTTTCAACAATTGGCCCTATCGTTGTTTTGCCCATGAAGTTCGAGAGCCTAAAAGAAGCTCCCCGGCCATGTTTTCTCTCTCTCTCTCTTTCTCTTCAGGGCAGACACTGTTCGCCTGCCTAATAAAATCTCTTGCGTGAGTTCCCGCGTCCAGAGTGGTTTGTCTGGGCACTTTTTTCACTTTTCATTAAGTACAAAAATAACCCCATCTCAAAGAAAGGGAGCTTGCCAGGAGAATCATTTCTGGAATATCCTCTGAATACTTATGTGTATAACCCAGTCCTTTCAAAGGGAGAGCCTAAATCTACGTGTCCAAATCCTGCCCATCCTTGATAGTTAACTCAAGTTTCACTTCCTCAAAATATCATTCTTCATTGACATCAGTCCTTAGTGAATTTCCTCCTCTGAATGACTGCACTTACTGTAGCAGGTATTAAGAATTTAATCATTGATTTGACGTCTCTTATTTTACCAGTTAATTTTTATATTATCTTATTCTCCATTGTCCTCATTTATAAATAGCATATCATTTCTGAATGAATGAGAGCAATTCTTAAACTGTTATTTAATTTTTTTGTATATGTGTATATATATTCTGAATAGATGTTTTTCCTATGTCCTGGGACCCTATGTGATACTTTGTTTTATCTCCCATGGTCTTTAGTTATTTGTTGGAACTGGGAATTGAACCCAGGGGTGCTTACCCACTGAGCTACATCCCCAGCCCTTTTTATTTTTTATTTAGAGACAGGGTCTCACTGAGTTACTTAGGGCCTCACTAAGTTGCTGAGGCTGGCTTTGAACTTGTGATCCTTCTGCCTCAGCCTCCCGAGACACTGGGATTACAGGCATGGTCTTTAATAAGTCACCATCTAATCATGATCTAGAGATGCTCCAGGTCAACAGAACTCTACTATATCCTCTCTTCATATCTATATTCTGCAGTATATGCAGATGAATAAGAACAAATGGAGACTAACAGTGACTAAAACTCAAAGACAACTTGAATGAATCTTGTATGTGGATTATAAAAAACACTGTCTTCACTAGGCTACTGGTAAAAGTTAAGGAAGGCAAAGAAAGAATTATAGATGAAACTTACCTTGCCTGTGAATCATGCCCCCGTGCATAATTCTTGCAACAATACAATGATTTAGCTCATTCATTTTTAAAGTGATTCCCTATAAAAAGAAAGCCCAGGAAAAATAGTTACTATAAAAGAGCACTTCTTTTAAAATTTTTTACTAGTACATAATGGTTATAGATAATATTGGGGTTCATTTTGACATATTCATAAGTGCATCAAACAGTTTTCTTCATTTCAATCCCCAGTACTTCCTCTTTCCCTCTCCTCTTCCCGTCTTCTACTTTTCCGTTTATTTTTCTTTTTTTAATTGGTGCATTACAGTCACATATAAAATTGGAATGAATCATGATATAGTCATACATGCACATAGCATAATTTGGTGAAGTGAGTACTTCTTTTGTAGTTGTGATTTTGTTGTAGGTAATTTTAATTACCAAGAGTTAGGAAAATATTAAAGAAAATATGGAAAATGAAGGTCCTCCATTATTTCCACACACAAATGTTCCATAACACAAAGACTGTTTTTGGTATTTTGATTGCTATAATAATAGCATGCATACATTGTATGTGGTGCTTTCTAATCCTCCAATTATAATGCTTACTTTCCATGTTGCTTAATTTTTCATATTGCCAATTTCCTCCCTCCCTTCTTTTCTTTTTTTGTGGTGCTGGAAATGGAACCCAGGGCCTCATACATGCCAGGCAAGTGCTCTACCATTAAGCTTACACCCCCAACCCCCATTTTTTTGCTTGCTTTGTTTCAAAACAGGATCACACTATGTCACCCAGGCTGGCCATGAACTTGTGATCTTCCTGCTTCAGGCTCTTGAGTAGCTGGGACAACAGGTGCATGCCACCATGCCCAGTCTCGCCAATTATTTTCAAAAAAGGTTTTATTAATGTATAATTGACACACATATTTAAAGTGTACAACCTAAAAAGTTCAACATGTGCATACATAAGTGAAACCATCACTATAAGCAGGAGACTGACTATATCTCTCACCCCCAAACGTTTCCCACATGTCTGTTGGTAATCTCCTCCTGTTCATCCATGCTCTTCCCGCTCCTTCTTCCCTAAGCAACTACTGACTAGCTTTTGCTGACTATAAATTAATTTTTACTGTATGTAGATGGACTCATACAATGTGTACTCTTTTTTATTGCTTTCTTTTGCTCAGCACAATTATTTTGAGATTCTATTGTGTGCTGTTGTTCTTACTGAATAGTATTCCACAGCATAAGATGTGAGAGTTTGTTTCTCCATTCACATATTGCGTTGCTTCTAGTTTTGGGCTATTATAAGTAAAGCTGTATTCCTGGGTTAATTCCCATTTGATCATAACATACTCTTTTTTAAAGATATGGATGTGGGTGCCTTGGCACATATTTGTAATCCCAGTGACTAGGGAGGCTGAGGCAGGAGGATTGCAAATTTGAGGCTAGCCTCAGCAATTTAGCAAGACCCTGTATCAAAATAAATAAATAAAAAAGAAAGGGCTGGGGTTGTAGCTCAGTAGTAGATCACCCTTAGGTTCAATCACCAGTCTCTCTCTCTCTGTGTCACACACCCACACACATGATATGGAACACTATACATTTGTGTATCGCCCTTGTACGGAGGTCATGATATTAGTTTCTGTATTGCTTATATTTTAGCATATGTGCTGCTGAAGTGAGTACCTACTAACATTTTCATATTTTGTTAGATTTTATTTGAGGATGGAACCCAGAGTCTGGCATGTTATGCAAGTGCTCTACCCACATCCTTTTATTTTTTTGTTTTCAAACCAGGTGTAGCTAGTTTTGAAACTGGCCTTGAACTCAGCCTCCGGAGTAATTGGAATTACAGATGTGTACCATTATACTGGGCTGATTTTGGTAATTTGTATTTTTTTTTCTTTTTCCTGATTATGCAGTCCTTTGTCCTGATTAGTCTGATCTTATCAAAGAAAAAGTTTCATGTTATTGATATTCTATTATTTTTCTGTTCTCTACTTCACTGATTTCTACGTGGATCCTTATTTTTTATTTCCTTCTACTCATTTTGGGTTTAGTTTTTTTCCTCTCTCTCTCATTCTGTTTTTCTTAGGGAGGAAGCTGAAATCATTGATTTGAAATATTTCTTCTTTTTTAATGTAGATATTTAGTGCTTCATATTTCTCTTTGTTTGTAATGGCATCCCACAAATTCTGATAGGTTGTGGTTCATTTTCATTCACTTCAAAATACTATTTAATGTCCATTTTGATTTCTATGTTCAGTCATGAGCCATGGGTTATTTAGAATTGGGTGACTTAGTGCGCCACTGTGCCAGGCTAATGTGATTATTAACACAGTTTGTTATAAGTGTATTTTCCTACTATTTGACTTCTACTTGTTCTACCTATGTTCCCTTTTATCTCTTTTTCTGCCTGTTTCTGGATTACTTTTTATTCTTTTTTCTCTTTTGTGTTGTCTTATTAGCTATAGCTCTACATTTTGTTATTTTAGTGGTCATGTTAGACTTCGTAGCATACATCTTTAACTTATTAGTGTGCCTTCAAGTGATATTATACCATATCACATATGGTATTATATAATAGTAAAGTTCCACTTCTTTCCTCCTGACCTTTGTATTATTATTGTCAATACATTGTACTTTTACATATGCATAGCTCAAGGTTATTTTGTTTAAACTTCTAAATATATATATATCTACATATTTTTTTTCTTGGTACTGGGGATTGAACCCAGGGGCACTCGACCACTGAGCCACATCCCCAGCCCTATTTTGTATTTTATTTAGAGACAGGGTCTCACTGACTTGCTTAGGGCCTCGCTAAGTTGCTGAGGCTGGCTTTGAACTTGCAATCCTCCTGCCTCAGCCTCCCAGGTAATGGGATTACAGGCGTGTGCCACCATGCACCCTAAATATTTTTTAAAGATATTTCAGTGATAAGAAAAAGAATGTACAATTTACTCATGTAGTTACCATTCCCAGGGCTCTTTATTCCCTTTCTGTAGGTCCATATTTTCATCTGTTATCATCTTCCTCTGTCTGAAGGGTGTCCTTTAATATTTCTTAGAGTGTGGGTCTGCTGAATCCCTTCGGCTTTGGTACATCTGAAAATGTTTTTATTTTTCTTTGACTTTGAAAGACACCTTTGTTGGTCTCCTCAGACTCTCAGCTTTGTCCTCTCAATTCAGGGAGTCTGCCTGCTCTGCCTCAGTTATCTGTGTTGTGGCCTGGAAACTCTCTCAAGGCAGTAGGGTAGGGGCATTTATAGGGTCACCTTATCTGTTTCCTGTTTCTTAGAGATCACTGTCCTTTGTTACTTAATGTCCAATGTCTCAAAAACTGTTCTTTTATGTAATATAATGTTTCATATTTAAAAATAATTTTATATGTTTGATTGTTTCAGATTAGAGGGTAAACCTGGTCCCTGAAATGGACACTTCACAGTCATATTAACTATCATAACACCATTCTATGGAGTAGACTACTTTTTGTTTTCTTATTATTCACTATTAAAAGACAGAATTTTCCTTCCTTCCTCCCTCCCTCCCTTCTTTTGTGTGAGGTACTGGGAATTGAATCCCAGGGTGCTTTACCACCAAGACACATCCCCAGCCCTTTCTCTTTTTCTTTTTAGATAGGGTCTTGCTAAGTTGCTTAGGACCTTGCTAAATTGCTAAGGATGGCTTTGAACTTGAGATCCTCCTTCCAAGCCACTGGGATTACTGGAGTACACCGTGCCCAGCAAAAGACAAACTTTTATAAACATTTTTTATTGCACTAGATCTACTTGGTCCTACGACTTACACAGGGAACATTTAAGTAACACTGACTCTTGAATTCACTCTTTAGATTTAGATTTGAGAGGCCTGGAATGGAGTCCAGAAATCTGTATTTTTATCAAGATCCCTTGGTAAAAAATGACCTTGAATTTGAGACAGTTAAGAGTAGGAACCCAATCTTGTCTCTTCATTGGAGAATAACATTCATGGTTCCTATTTTGCAGTTCTCAGAAGTGGTAGGTGAGCAATGTGGAAAATTAGTTTATCAAAATGTTTTTGGCCCCAACATTCAATTTTAATGTTCAAGTTTCATTTCCAATTTGTATATTCAATCAGCCTGTATGGTTCCCAAGAGAAGTACTCCTGGAAAAATGCTGTAAATTAATGTGTAAGTCAAATCTAATTTCATAAGGGATATGATAATACAGTTGAGTTTCCACCCTTAAAACTAATGGATTTATGTATTCATTTAACAACCATGAATATGAACCTATTATGGGGCAGGCACTCTTCTAGATGCAGTAGTAAATTAGATAGACAGGGTCTCTCAGGGATGGGAAAGTCACCTCAGAATAATTACAGTTCACATTAAAAAAAGCCCATGTGCATCAAACATTTCTCTGTAGAGAGGAATTAACTCATGTTCTCTGTTCACAAGTTCACAAATTCTGGGGAAGGAATTGGCCCACCTTGAGTTAGGTGTCTACTCAGGAACCTACCAGAGCTTGAGGTGTTGTGGGTGGTGGTGTACATTTCTGGCTTTTCATTGTTTACCTAAGTCTTTCCCCTATCATGTAAGCTAGTTCAAGTTTAGTCTTTGTCATTTGCAACTAAGGGAGTCAATAGAGAAATAATTACAAGTATGATATTATGAACCTGGAAAGCATGGGGTGGAATGGAGTGCATCACCTTTTGAGAATGGGCATGTTATAGAGGGTCCAAAAAGCCAAACAGGCCACAGAGTTTTATCTGCACAGAAATGTAGTGCTTTGAGGAAGAAAACTAAGTGAACAAATAAAGCTGTGTTAAGTGCAAGAGATTTATACTGTATCATTGAAAATATATTTTACATAAAGGAATTGTTTTTATGGCAACCAGTCAAAAGAAGAAATATACACCTGTCATTATGATCACAGAAGACAAAAGGGAGAAGGGCTTTTTCAAGACTTTTAGGTCATGTTATGCTTCCTGAAAAAGTAACTTGGGGACATAGTTTTATGCTTTTACTCAGTTTGTGTTTCTGTGTAGTCAGTCTTCAGACAAAAGACCAACCAGTGGTCACTGGGCTGGTTCAGAGCATGATGATCATGTGACACTTTGGGGCCTTCTCATGGTTCCCTTATAACTTTCTGCCTGCTTTCCTGGGCTGAACATCACCCTTTCTTCCTGTCTCTCCAACACAGCTTTCTCTCCTCGCTAGCACTGTCATAACTGGGCTTATTAATCTGTTAAGTTGCAAATGTACCCACTTAATGTAGCTAGTCTTCTGGAAAGGAAGCTCTAGGAAAGGGCTACGTCTTATCTGCCACAACATCACTGACATTAAATATAGTGATTTGAACATGTTGGGGGCTTAAACGTTTGGTGAATGAGTGAATGAAAATATGAAATGATTGAATGGACTATTTGACTTTCAGAGCTAGGAGGGATGTTGGGGATCCTTTAGCCACATGCGCTTTTAGAGGTGAGCAAACTGAAGCTCAAGGCCTCAAGAGCTGCTGCCACTCATGGTCTTAAGCCAAAGAGTTGCCTAGAGAGCACCAGAAGGGGAAAGATGATCTGCATGCTCCCTGCCCACTGTAAGATCATAATATACACCCAGTGACTCAGGAGGCTGAGGCAGGAAGCTCACAAGTTGGAGGCCAGCCTCAGTAATTTAGTGAGGCTGTAAGCAACTTAGACCCTGTCTTAAAATTAAAAAATCAAAGGGCTGGGGATATGGTTCAGTGGGTAAGTGTGCCTGGGTTCAATCCCCAGTACAAATAGTATCCAATGGACAAAGAATAGCTAACAAGAATCATAACAAGAAACATCTAGAGTTGAAGTTTCTCTGGAAATTGTGGTCACAGAGTAACTGCTCTGTAACTCTACCTTTAATCTGAAAGGCAATTGGTCAACTTTCTGCTTTTCTTTTTAATAATTTTTTAAAAATAATATAATTTAATTTATTTATATTTTTATGTCATGCTGAGAATTGAACCCATTGCCTCACATGTGCTAGGCAAGTGCTCTACCACTGAGCCACACCCCAGCCCTTGTCAACTTCCTTAAGTAGGCATTTGTTTTTCTGTATTCCAATATCTCTTTTCTATGCATGCATAAGTTTGAATGTTTTCTCCCCTAAAGACATGATCCTTCCTCCAAACTTGGAACATGTCCCATGTTCCCTGTCTCAATGTCCCAAATTGTCCATTCAGTTGTACAAATCTAAAGTTTAAGGTTTATCTTTGATCCTTGCTTCTCCCTCATTCCTAATGTCAGTCCATTATTAAGACTTATTGATTTTACTCTTTCATTATTCCTTAAATCTGTTCACTTCTTTCCATCTTGACACCCACTTCTCTAGTTCAGAGTCCCATTCTCTTTCCCCTGTACTACTGCAGTAACAGCCTCTTAAAAGTTTTCCCTCTTATCCCCTTTAATATATTCTCCAGAGTATATCTCTAACATGAAAATGTAATTTATCTCCTTACTTAAAACCTTTGAATAGCTTCCCACTGCTTTTAAGATAAAGAACAGAATCCTCAACAGGTCTTTCAACACTTGCATGGTCCTGTTGTGTCCAACCACCTTGCTGTCTCCAGTGGAGTTATGGAGCCTTCTTTCTATCTTGAAACTATGCTAAAAGTCTTCTCACTGCCAGGTTCCTGCACATGCTATTTGGTTTGCTTGAACAGTGTCCCCCTTCTCCCCCATTCATCCTTTCTCTACTCAGTTACCATCAAGAGGCCCTTCCATGAATTTCTCAATCTATAAGAATTCTATGAGAATGAGGTGAGGTTCAGCATTAATTCTATTCCAACTTGATTCCTCAGTGCTGAGAAAATTAATTCTTATTAAGGGGGCAGATGTGAATGGAAGGAATCTGATTTTAGCAATGTTGTTTGATTCTTTGAATGCCTTCTGTATTAATCCTTTTCCCTCTATTTTTGTTGAAGGCAAAAGATCTGGAAGTACCAGATTTGTAAAAGGACATCTTATTACAATGCATTAGTTATTCACTTTCTTAACACCAATATCAGCATTTCAAATTGTCCCGTTCTTTGCTATCCCAGAGATTTTTACATTTTGGAGTAATTTACCAGTATGGTGTTTTTGTTTTGTTTTTCTTTGGTGTGTATGTGTGTGTGCATGTAAGGTTGAAGAGCAATTTTGAAAGGAAAGATGAGAAGGACCAGCATGTCTGAGACATGGTGTCAGGCAGAACAATTCTAGGAAAGGACAAGAGGGGAACTGAAGCTATGAGAACTGATTTCTTTAGAACTATCCATGTCCTCCTTCCTACCTCCTACCTTCTTGTAGTAGTGTAGGTTGAAGTTGGTGGATCTAACTCAAGCTGGGTTTTATGAGAGTATAGGAAACTTTCTTTTGCCACTTACCATTGGTTCATCCGTGTTCTTTTGGAACTGTACCAGCCGAACTCTTGTCACATTCTCCATATCCATGTCTCCATTAGCACTTTCTGGAGAATCACCGTTTAGATAGGGGGAGGTGGGAGGAGGAGTGACCCTCAATGCTTCATCACTGTAAACTTCATGAGCCACTACGTCATGAGTCTGAAGTAAGGCCTAGTATTTTTATGAAAGAAGAAAAATATTAATAACATTACAATTCCAACAGAAATCTGCTATAGGAATACACATAAAATTATTCTTGAACTTTCAAAGGTCTCTCTCATCTAAAGAGAACACAAAGCGATTACTTCTACATATAACCAGACCTCAATTTCTTTGTGACAAATAATCTTGAATGATCGAATTTTTTTTTTAAAGAATGAATCAGAGAAAGAGCAAATCAATGAATGGATGTGTTTGATTACCTGGGTTAAAGGTGTTATCTACTGTTATGAAAATGTAACCAACTAACTTGTTCATATAAAGGCTGACATACTGAAATTTCAAATAGTTTAGCAAAAATAATCATCTATAAAAAGAGTTGGCAAATTTGTGTTGGGGCTTAATATTAAAACGAATTTAAAAATAAATAGTGTAACATTTGGCGCATTACACAACTGTTTTTCATCAATGGTATTAACAATATGATTTTTTATAACCCAAAAGATGAAGATAATCTATGTGGCTTGGCAAAAGAAATAAGAGTGTACAATATTTGAAAAAATCATAATTTTCTAAAATATCATATATGCTATAAAACTCAAAATTTATTTACTGTTTCTGTTCATTTTAAGTTTTGGAGCATTTGCCCAAACA
Organism: Glaucomys volans; assembly: GCA_020662805.1. Classification (NCBI taxonomy): domain Eukaryota; kingdom Metazoa; phylum Chordata; class Mammalia; order Rodentia; family Sciuridae; genus Glaucomys; species Glaucomys volans. The sequence goes on from JAJEJO010005722.1 coordinate 137,835, forward strand.
AAAAATGAGCTGCAAATTATTATGAGTTCTTTTTGTAAAATTCATTAATAAAAAACAATTTTCTTTGTACTGATATCTGATATGTATCGTCTTGGTGAACTTGGATAACAAATGTCCCTTGTTTCCATAAAAAAGGATATCCTCCCAGTCACTGCATTTTATGTGCCATCATAAAAATATTTTTAAATAAGCATGAGTATTTGAACATTTTTATTTCAAAGAGGATTTATAACGAGCATAAGTCTGTTTAGAGCTTTACACAGATTGTATTTTCTTTGTGTGCTAATTATAAATTTAGTTCTAATTTAATTTGCCATCTGTGTGGTAATGAAATATCTGCAGATAATGAAATGCAATTAAAATTGCTTTAAAAGTATAACCCTTACTGTCTGAAATTAAGTTATTTAATTAAAAGGCTTATCAAAGTCATGACTTGACTTTTAATTTGAAACGTGTGCATATGAGGCAAAAATAAGGCAACAATGTAGAGGGAGGCGGCGGGGCTATGAAAAATGGTGGAATGAGACAGACATCATTACCCTATGTACATGTATGATTAACAAGAATGGTGTGAATGTACATCATGTACAACCATAGAAATGAAAATTTGTACCCCACATGTGTACAATGAATCAAAATGAAGTCTGTAAAAATGAAAATATTTAATAAAAAAATGAAGTCTGTAAAAAATTAAAAAAAAAATCAGAAAGGAGATGGTGCTGATTTCTTATCAGTAGAGAATATATTTTGAGCAATGTACACATTAGGATTTCTAATGGAAATAGCAGATATTTTCAAGATCTCAGCTGGCTGGTCTCAGCTAGGGTTTGGGTGAGGGTGACTAAGGGTCAATAAGCAATGCAGGGCTGGGGATATAGCTCGGTTGGTAGAGTGCCTGCCTCGCAAGCACAAGGCCCTGGGTTCAATCCCCAGTACTGAAAAAAAAAAAATTAAGCAATGCATAGCTTGAAAGTAGGGCTCCACACTGGCCCAGGGGACCATAGCTTCCTCACCAGTGCCTCTGTACTGCTACTCCCAGGCCCATGTGGAGGTTATGTCATGTGAGCAAATTCTTCTCTTTCCAGTTTAATTGTAGCTACTTAAGAAATGAAGATTTAAGGCAGAAAGCAAGACTCAGTAATAGGCCAACTGGAAAGCTTCAATTGCTAAAAATCAGGTTTATCATATCATGTATATACATATATATATGTATATATGTATGTGTCTTTTACAACTAGTGACTTTTTTCTTTTGGTACTGGGAACTGGGTGCTGGTACTGGGTACTCAGGGGGCACTTAACCACTGAGCCACATTCCCTGTCCCCCCATTTAAGATTCTTTTTATTTTGGAAGAGGGTTTTTGTAAGTTGCTTAGGGCCTCTCTAAGTTGCTGAGGCTGGCTTTGAACTTGTAATCCTCCTGCCTCAGCCTCCGGAGCTGCTGGGATTTTAGGTGTGCACCACCATGCCCAGCCTAACTAATGACTTTTAAAAAACATGCTTTGTTACACAGCCATAAGTAGGCAGCCATGCCTGCATCAGGATAATGCCAGTCTTTGAAGTTATGTGGGTTGAAAAAAATGTTTATACTACTTTTTTGCAAAGGATTTCTATTCAACCTTTTAAATTATATAAGCAAATGTTTGCATTTACTATATTATTCATAAGGAGGAATAAGCTCACAATCATAAAATTCATAAAACTGAATTTTAAAAGAAAAATGCTTAAATGATGTCACCAAATAAGGAACTTGATAGTGACCACAATTTGTCACTGTAATAGATTGCTGCCACAAAATAAAATTTATTCTCAAACAGAAAAAAGGGGGCCACTCACAGATTAAGAAAAAACTTTTTAGAATAGGCAAAATGAAAAACAGAGAAATTTCTAAAAAACTTAAGAAGAATATGTAAATTGGGGCTGGGTTGTGGCTCAGTGGTAGAGCGCTTGCCTAGCATATGTTGAGGCACTGGGTTCGATTCTCAGCATTAAAAATAAATAAAAAAAGAATATGTAAATTAAAGAATATAGAAATCAAAATTTGAATATTTTCTACAAATGTGTTATGAGGTATGATTGAGCAATTGTTACTAAGTTGAAATAGCTGTTAGTTTTAATTACATAAGGAGAGTAATGGAATAGGGAAGAAACACTTTGTACTGTAGAAAAGGTATGTACAAGATAACTAAAAAGACTAGAGTGCCAAAAAAAAAAAATCTGACTACCTTAAAATGAACAGGAAAAATGTGAATTTTTGGCCTGAGAAATGGTTCCTCTGATGTTTTAATTATAAACCATAAAATTTACTACTTTATAACAAAACTTTTATGACAACCCAAAGCATTAACCATCTCGTTTTGGGAGAAGCTTGATGCAAGCTTTGTTTTAAAAATTCCTCCACAGCACTCTAGGTCCTATTTTTTGTGTGTGGGGATACTGGGAATTGAATTCTGGGGCACATGACCACTGAGCTACATCCCCAGCCCTATTTTGTATTTTATTTAGAGACAGGGTCTCACTGAGTTGCTTAGGGCCTCACTAGGTTGCTGAGGCTGACTTTGAACTCGAGATCCTCCTGCCTCAGCCTCCTGAGCCACTGGGATTACAAGCATGTGCCACCACCTATTTTTTAAAGAAAAAAAATTAAATCATTAACTTTTTATCCACATAATATGTAAGGAATTTATCTTTAATCCCTTGTATTTCACCACTGCAATGAACAAAAGAATGGTGCTTTTGAAAAATCAGTCTTTCAAATGGAATCACTGAAAAAGGAGTTAGTGAGATAATATTTTTTTCATCATGACCTCTAAAGGTAAGAGTACAGATTTAAAAAATCATTTGACTCTATCCTTGTTTACTCTCCTTTAAATTACTGTAAATATTTACAAGTATATTTGTACTTTAAGTGTCAGGAAATTCCATGTTAAATCCTCATGCAATATGGATCAGGAAGCAAGGAAAAATCCATATACTTAAGGAAATAAATATGAAATTATAAATATGCTAAGAATAAAAATATAAGCATTAAAATATTCCCCTTTAGCTATTAATATTTCTTTTTTAAAAACCCAAGATTTTAAAACCATGATTTAAAAAATGTTTATAAGACAGAAATATCCAGCATTTCAAACTTTACTTAACACGTGTGTGTGTATGTGTGTGTATGTGTGTGTGTGTGTCTCAGGATTATATACCCCTCATGGAACACTATCTACACATATCTTCTTTGGGAAAGACGAACGTGTTCAACTTAAGCTAATAGGAAAACTCATCAGTATAACAAATCAAGCCACTTTTTAAAAAAGGGTTTTAATCTCATCATTTATACCTTTATTTATTTATTTATTTATTTATTTTCATGTGGTGCTGAGGATCGAAACCAGTGCTTCACACGTGCTAGGCAAGTGCTCCACCACTGAGCCACAACCCCAGCTCCTCAAGCCACTTTTAAGAGCATTGGCTTAAACTTCAGTGAAGCCACTCATTGGTGGGTGACCTTAAACAAGTCTCTTTACCTTATTAGCTCAGTTTCCTCTCAGTGAGGGTTAATCACACAACCTCACTTGTCAATCATGAGCAGTCCGATTGTATTCAAACCATCTTCATCACAGAGTCCCAAACTGCCTATTTTCTACCATCCCCATCTTTCTCTTCTCATAACAACCTTCTAATTGTTTTCCCACCTTTATCTCTTATTCCCCCTATAGTCCCTTCTCTGCACTTCAGTCCCTGGAATTTTGAAAGCATGGATTTTGGCTATTTTCCTTTTTGCAATCACCTAGTGTCATCTTACTGCAATCAGGGGAAGAATCCAGACTCTCCCATGATCTGTAAGGCTCTCCTCGGCCTGGCCTCAGCCAACCTCTCTCTCTTTTTTATTTATTGATTTATTTTAATTTGTTCTTTTTAGATATACATGACAGTAGAGTGTATTTTGACATACATACATGGAGTATGACTTCCCATTCTTGGGGTTGTACATGATGTGGAATTACACTGGTCGTGTATTCATGTAGGAACATAGGAAAGTTATGTCCAATTCATTCCACTGTCTTTCCTATTCCCATCCCCCATCCCCCATCCCTTCCCTTCATTCCCCTTTGTCTCATCCAATAAACTTCTATTCTTCCCTCTCCCACTTATTGCGTGTTAGCATCTACATAATCAGAGAGAACATTCAGCCTTTGTTTTTTTGGGGATTGGCTGATTTCACTTAGCATGATAATCTCAGCTCCATCCAATCTGCCAAACTCTTAGTATTTCTGTGACACACATTCCCTTGTTTACTATATCCCAGCCACAGTGGCCTTAAGTGTGTTCCTCAAACTTTCAAAGCTCCTTCTTGCCTCTGTGCCTTTGTGTTTGCTCTTCCTCATGCTTAGATGTTCAGAGGGCTTGTTCTTACTCTCATTTTCTTTGGAAGTGCTGGGAATCGAACCAGGGACTTGTACATGCCAGACCAGCAATCTACCCCTGAGCTATACCCTCCAGCCTTAGTTCTGTCATGTAACAAATCTCAACCCAGATGTTAACTCTTCAGAAGCACATTCCCTTGATCATCTAAGTAGTTCACACTTTACTATTATTTCCACTTCATTATCCTTTCTTTTCTTCATAGTTACTATCATCATTTTTTTTTTTTTGGTACTGGGGATTGAACCCAGGGGCACTCGACCACTGAGCCACATCCCCAGCCCTATTTTGTATTTTATTTAGAGACAGGGTCTCACTGAGTTGCTTAGGGCCTTGCTAAATTGCTGAGGCTGGCTTTGAACTTGTGATTCTCCTGCCTCAGCCTCCCAAGTGCTGGGATTACAGGCGTGCGCCATCGCACCCGGCCATAGTTACTATGTTAGTTTACCTGCTCCAATTTTAGCTCTTTGCTGTTTATGAAACAAATAGTTCCAGTGACTTAAGGATGGTCCAGAAGGAAATAAGTTCCTTGTCTGAGAACTACACAGTCCCTGAAGAGCCACTTTATAAGCAACATCTTTATAATAGTGATACAAAGTAAACAAAAAGAATTTTAATGTATTTGGTATTACCTGGTCTTATGATCTTAAGAGTCTGATATTGTAGTTATTTGGTCACCAATAGACCACATATATGATGGTGATCCCATAAGATTTGAATTGATCTGAAATTTTTCTATGGTCTAGTGACTTCTTGGTACAATGTATTACTTACACGTCTGTTGCTATGAACAAACGTACTCTACTGCCAGTTGGATAAAAGTGTAGCACATACAATTATGTACAGTTCATAATACTTGATAATAAATAATCATGTTACTGGTTCGCATATTTACCATAGTATACCTTTTAATACTATTTTAGAGTATATTCCTTCTAATTTTTTTTTAGAATTCTTTTTTTATTTATATATTTTAAAAATTTTTATAGACTTCATTGTTTTTTTTTAAAATTTTAGTTGTAGATGGAAATAATACCTTTATTTCATTCATTTATTTTTATGTGGTGCTGAGAATTGAACCCAGTGCCCCACACGTGCTAGGCAAGTGCTCTACCACTGAGCTACAGCCCCAGCCCAGACTTCATTGTTTTTAAGAGAAAGGTTTACTGTATGTCACGTTATGTTGGCAGCATCCTCAGATACCTGGTGTTAACTGTGTCTCTTGATGGAATAATTTTCTCTTGTGATTGATTTAATCCACTATTATTTCATCATGACCCTAGGAGCTTAGAACTAGAGCACATATTATCAGATTGTCTAGGTGTGGAGTACTATATAGCACCCAGATCTGTGTAAGGGCACTCTATGATGTTCTCACAATGGTGAAACTGCCTAAGGACACATTTCTCAGAATTTATCATTGATTGCATATGGATAAAAATGCATTTGAGCCGGGCATGGTGGTGCACGCCTGTAATCCCAGCACTTGGGAGGCTGAGGCAGGAGGATCGCAAGTTCAAAGCCAGCCTCAGCAACTTAGTGAGGCCCTAAGCAACTCAGTGAGACCCTGTCTCTAAATAAAATACAAAATAGGGCTGGGGATGTGGCTCAGTGGTGGAGTGCCCCTGGGTTCAATCCCTAGTACCAAAAAAAAAAAAAAATGCATTTGATAAAGCTGGTGATATTTCATGAGGGTTACTAAAAACTTGAAATTGAGGTTTTTAGTTTTATGGAAATTTAATTGTTACTTACCATGAAATGAGGTTGTGTTAAGATACGCTTTAGTTCCTTTGCATCATTATTCTCAGGGTAACATGAAATTTCTTCCAATACCTAAAAAATAAGCAAGAGATATAGCAATGCGAACATGATACAAGACTGTCAAACTGTGGAATTCTTTTAAATTAAAACTCATGAGTGGATTTTTGTGCCAGGCAAAATAACTATTTTCAAAAATACTTCAAAGGTTATTAATATACAAAATACTGGTACTTATGGCAATACAGATGGAACAAATTCATATCATAGTTTGCCTACATTACCCAACTATAAACCCAAAAGGTCACTGAAAGACAAAATGACAAGCAATACATATTTATTACAGGTTTAAGTAGCTGAATTAATGGAAGAATATCTTCCAAACTTACCACCAAAATCAATTTGTACTAAGAGTTAATAACAACTTTCTTTTACATTAACAGCACTGCCAACTACTTTTAGAAAGATGACATAGGCTGAAATAAAAACGACTTAAAGAATATTAATTAATTAGAATAGTTAATTAATTCAAAACACAGTCAAGTAATTTTCCTTGTAGTAGGGCAGGATTAATGCTATTCTCATCTCATCTCCCTGTCAGTGGCTTCTGGAATTAAATGCCAGAGAACCCAAGAACAATGCTAAAATAATCTTCTCCTGGAAGGAGTTTCACTCAAATTTTCTTCACTAATTAGTTGTTAATATTCTCCCTGCCCTTGTGGAAATGGCATTTTCAAATAAAACTGTTTTTCAAAAATAATCCCTTCCCCCTAGGATGGAGTTTATGTTTAACTTGATTTGGGGATATGAGCCCATGGTGAACACCTGCTACTCGTCTAACTGTAGATGACTGGATTCACGGAGAGGTCTTATACATTGCACTCAGCTGAATTCCAACCATTGAGCCAACTGAGGAGTGCTTTAGCACTAGGGGATGTCAGGGGCTCACAAGCCTCCACTCATAGGGATCTCTTGCCTTGACCAGTGAGAACATTAGGAAGGGAGGTCTTCAGGTCACTTAGCTTGAGCTTTAGATTTCATACTACATATCATACTTACAAATGCTCTGCTACTCAAGCACAGACGCACAAAACAAACAACAACAACAACACACACACACTACAAGGTTATTTTCTTATCCAAATATTCTGTTCCTGAGTGCTGGTTATGCTATGAATTCATATTTAATGATGATAAACCAATTCTCCCTGATGTTTTTTGGCTTCACATTTCTCTCAGGGGGACATAAAAGGACAAAAGCACCGATTCTCTCTGTCCCCTGCTACTTGCGTGATCCATGAGCTCAAGCACAGAGGTGTGGTCTCATAAGCATTGTAATTGGATACTGTCAGCAGGTTCTCCCTGTTCAGTTAAGCCAACGAATTTTCCCTAGAATGTCTCTGCTTCTATCTATTTGGCAAAGATCACAGTGACTCTCATGATCTCTGCCCAAGATACTTTAATTCCTTTCAATGAGTGCTTGGTGGGCAAAGTCAGGAGACAACCTCTTTCAGCTTATTCTAACCTGGTGGATGGCCTGGTAGCCACCACAGCATCAGTCTCCTTTCTCAGTGAATATACAGTATTTTCCAGTACAAGTCTTGTGTTAAAAATCTGCTAGGGAACAGAGTATGTCTTTCATACTTTTTCACATAGTAATCTCACTTTATAAGAAATAATTTTTTAAAAGGGAAATGTTTATTTGCATAAAGATTTTTTGATTTATTTTGTTTTTCCACATTTTTAATTGGTGCATTACAGTTGTACATAATGATGGGATTTGTTGTTACATATTTGTACATGTACATGATTATATTGGGCCAATATCATTCCCTAACATCTCTTCTTTCCCTTCCCTCCCGCCTCCCCTTGGCCTTTCCCTTTCCTCTACTGATGCAAGAAGACTTTTATAAGATCAAAAAATGAAAAAAATCTAAGTGTTTAACAATGGGGGAACTATTAATTCATTCTAATTTATTAACAGTACAGAAAAATTGCAGTCATTAGAAGTTATATTTATGGGGACCAAGTAGAAACTCAGAAAAATGCTTATTATATAATGTTATGACTAAAAAGATATTTTGATTGCAACTATATAAAATTCATATGCAAATGGATAGTGACTAGAAAAAGATATGCAAAAATGAAACTACTGTGTAAGGGAGAAGGAATTATGGATCGGTTTTTATTTTCCAAACTTTCTGTGGTATCATGTTTCTACGATAAGTTTTAAAAACGTTTGTGACAGATATAGCCACATATTGACAATGTATAAAAATGACTTCTTTGAACTCAGTACATTTAACTGCTACAGAAATTTAATTCACTTTCAAACAATACCATTTTAAAAAAGCAGTTCAAAATTTCATAGCATGTCTATTGGTATCGAGTACAGTAAAATAACAAAAAAACACAAAAGAAGTAAAATCGATACATTAATATATTCAAGTTTACATAGCAGAACCAGAACTAAAAATCTGGCAATATTGATTCTGAATTTTTTTTCTTTCCTGTCAGTGATAAACTTAGAAACACTAAATCCGAATATAATGAGTCAACTGCAAGTCCAAGGAAAATGCCTCTTAAGGTAAAGCAGAAACATCTTCAATCAAGATAGGAAAGATGATGATACCAAATACTTTCAGAAAATTTATCACTTACCTCTTTGGCTCTCTGTACTGCGTCGCTTGGAGGATTCCTGATTTGCGGTGAAGATTTTGTGTTAATTTTGTCGTAGAGCTAAAAAGCAAGGAAGAGAATCTAATCAGCACTCATAATTCAGTGCCACAATTCACAGCTTTGTATTTATTATTTCACTAAACAGTGCTTTCCCTCTTAAAAAGGCAGGCTGCCGATTTCAGTGGGATCCTTTTGTTAATCATCTTTTAGTCATTCAATAAAACCTATCAGAATATGAGTTTTGTGTACCTTTTTAAAAAAGTCTTTAAATAGATGGACCAAAATTCTGTCAATGTGGCAATTTCCTTTGCATTTTTAAATCCGTCAATTTTGCAGCGATCACAGTGCTTTTTGCCTCTGACAGAAGCAAGATTCAATAACGTGAATAAGGGGTAAAATGAAAGAATGCTTTCTGGCCAATTCCCGTCTGAAAGAATTTTCACAGAAACCTAAATCTTGGGAAAGGGCAAACCAACTCCTTCTAGGAAGGAATGTTCTCACAAAAGGTTTATGCTTGTTTTACCAGGGCTGTTCATTAACAGGATCAATGCTGGAGGAAGTCAAGGACATAAACTTTTTTCCTTTTGACTCTGTAAATTCAAAGAGTGTGAGAAGATGCTAAAGGAGAGCTAAACATATTTTTAAAAGCCCACAAACCTAAATGATCCAAAGTTACACTTTCAGAAGAACATTCATTTACTTCTTTAGAGAAAAAAAAACTCTGTAGTTTAGAAATGCAATTAAAATATATTAGTTTCTACCCCAAATGAAATGTCACATAGTCAATAGTCTGCTTTGAAAAAAGTGATAAGTTAAAAAAGACCTTGGCTAGTCTGAAAGCTTCTATTTCCTAACTTCTCTAAAATAGAGGGGTGTTTTGTTGGTCTTGTTCTTTTCTTTCCTCATTTATTCTGCACACCAATGCTAGTTGAGAGGTCAAATACTGACTGTAAACATTCTTCAAATTATAGTTAGATCTGTTTATACTGATACAACATAAAACTTTATGACTTGTAAATATTTGGACCATGCCATACATAAAAATACCTGACATGAGCAATGTGAAGATAGAGTGGGAACCATTTTTAAATGATGCCATTAATTAAGAAAGCACTCCTAAGTGGGAGGCTAAACAAATAGTATGAATAGACTAGTAATGCTGCTCTACTTAAAATATTACATTAACATTTTAGAAAACTAGTGGTAAGTGGCTGGTTCGCAAAAGTTTGCCCAAATCCCTTTAAATTATACATGGATGGTCTCTACCTTCTCAATGGTTTATATTTCTAAAGATTGCCAATTTTGAAATTTGGAGTGAGGGAATATATTTTTCTCATAGAAATAATGTTGTGAATAGTGCTTAGACTATTTCCTAGACAATAAAATAAATGAAATACTCTGTGTATATAATAAATAAACCAAACTGAACCAAACAACCCCCCCAAATCCTAAGTTTAAAAAAGACATTTAAAACACATAATCACAAGTTTAAAAAAACACACTTTAAATACATAACACTTGCAAGATGAGTAAGTTCCAGAGATGTGCTGTACAACATTGTCTATTGTTAATGATACTATATTGTACACTTAAATGTTTAAAAGAGTAGATCTCTTAGTGTTCTTATCACAATAAAAATACATAACACTTTAAAAAAACATTTAGTTATCCTTTATATATCATAATATTAATGATCAAGCAAAGTTTTAAAAATCTAAATGAATAAAAAGGGTTTTAAAAAATCTCAAAACTGTTTTTAAGAAAAGCCAATTTAATCCAAAGCTTTATAACTTGAGAACACTGTCAATTTATTATGTCTAATTTCACCACAAACTCTGAAGTTTTACCTTTTTCTTGACTGAGGACTGTTATTAACACTACTTTCAGCATTTTCAACTATGATTAGGATTAGTTTCCTTTTACACATTTTTACTAACAAAGCAACAAATATCCCACAACTCCCTAAATTGAAGATTTGATTTCTGATCTGGTTTTACTATGCTACGTACAACCCCCAAGGTCTTGTTAGTATAGTTTCTCTCCCTTCCTTCCTTCCTTCCTTCCTTCCTTCCTTCCTTCCTTCCTTCCTTCCTTCCTTCCTTCCCCACTCCCATTTCTTTCTTTTTTTTTCTTTTTCTTTTCTCTCGCTCTGACTCTCTCTCTGTCTCTCTCTTTCTTTGTTTAGTGTTGGGGATTGAATCCAGGGCTTCCTGTATGCTAAGCACGTGTTCTACCACTGAGCTACACTCCTAGCCCCATAAGTCAGTGCGGTTTCCTGAGGACTTGTGGCAGAATTGGCTGGAAGGCTTATAAAACAAAAGCTTCTTGGGCCCCCTCCAGACCTACTCCATCAGAATTTGAGATCAGGTCCAGAAATCTGTGCTTTAATAAACTCCTTTGGTATTTATAAAGATGTCCAGTGCTAACTTTTGAGACTAGTAACAGTTGTCCTGATTGAATCTAAAAATCCAAAATCTAAAATGTGCCAAAATCCTAAACTTTTTGAATGCTTATCTGATTCCACAAAGTGAAAAATTCCACACCTGACCTCACATGAGGGGTCACAGCTAAAACACAGAAGCACTAAAAATATTTTATAAAACTACCATGAGGCTATGTGTATATGAAACATAACTGAATCTTGTGTTTAGACTTGGGTCTCACCCCCAAGATATCTCATTTACATATATGTAGACATTCCAATATCCAGAAAAATCCAAAATTCAAACCACTTCTAGTCCCAAGCATTTCAGATAAGGGAGACTCAATCCATACTATTAATAACAGTAACTGTTACTTTTATTGAATACCCACTAGATGTTAGTTACTAGTTTAAGTTCTTAATATATATTCACTCATTTAACCTCACATAATCTCATGAGGTTGGTACCTCTATTAATCCCATTTTATAGATGAGGAAACAACACAGAGCAGTAAATGTGAGAACCACTATTCTAGTGCTACAATGTCTTCATGGGTATCATGCAGGTGCCTGGAGTCTCAAGGCCCTGCTCTAAGGAAGGTTCTCAGATCAAATTATCTTCTGTTCCTTTGGTCTGGGCTGATCTAATTTAATCACATATTTATCTGAGGTTCAGTGGAACAAGTGGTAGGAAGAAAGAAATGCTTAAAATGAAAATCAGGGACAGTGGGAAGGAACCCAAAGGGACCTTCTGTTTTAAATGGGGCACTGGGTTCTGTCCTACCTTCCAGCTTCTAGGAAAGCACAAAGACTGGAGTTCTCTGGACAGGTACTGAACAGAGAGGATGGTGTCCATGTGATTACATGGTGATCTCAACTGCCATTAACCAAAAGGGAAAGAAGCCAAAGCAGGGAGGGATGGGGGAAGGGGCTTATTTCATTGCTATCAGAGGAAAGAAGTGATCCCTTGTTGGCTTATCTATATACCTAGCCATCCATCCACCCATCCATCTGCCCATCCCAATATTTATTGAGGTCCTACTCTGTACTAGGCAGTGGGATTCTATTTACTGGTGTTTCAGAAATGAAAAAGAGAGTTCTGGTCTCCTAAAGAGCTCACAAATTGGGCTGGGGTTGTGGCTCAGTAGTAGAGCACTTGCCTAGCATGTGTGAGGTACTAGGTTTGATCTTCAGCCCCACATAAAAATAAATAAAGGTATTGTGTCCATCTATAATTATTTAAAAAAATTTTAAAAAGAGATCACAAATTCCAAAGACATATCTAACCAAAGGCCCAGAAACTTAGGATGGCTTGATCCCTTTGGAGACCCAAGAGTAGTTTGGTCCCCAGCAGTATCAACTGGAAATGATCTCAGTAGAGACTATCTAGATGTGTTTGTGTAATATGTCAACCTTCATTTCCCTCTTTAATTTCTTGAATTATATTTTTGCCTTAGAGACTAAAAATATTTTTTAGTAATACTTATAATAAATATAAAGCATTTGAGAAATGTGGCAAAGTAGGTCAATAAGTCATCAATGGGGAAAAGTTTGAATGCAATGGAATATTAAAATGTTTTAAAACAGGAATAAAAACATGGTGGTTTTGGAGTTCTCATTTTCATGGGTCATTTTTGTACTGCATGCTACGAACAAGCTGATATGTAGGACTTGAAGTTCAAATCCAGGTTTAGTTCTGCCAAGGTCAGCGGGCAAGCAAAAGAGGTGGTTGGATTTTGAGAACAAAGGAAGGCTAAAGTTTATCTTTATTATCCTTTGCCTCTCTCTCTCATTTCAACTGTCTAAAAATAGGCATATATAATGATGTGACTTGAGACCTTACCTGTTGTCTTGGACATTTAGCTCAAAGCTGAGGCCAGCAGGAAATAAGTAGCACCATATATGCTAGGAAGTTGCCAAGGCACCCTCCAGGGCTTGTTGAAAGGCAGTCAAATGGTCCTTCCACATTCACCCCAGGGTCTCATTCTGCCTATAGAGGCAGAAGCCTGGAATTCGTAGGAGTCACAGGACTGACGAAAGCAAGTATTTGATTTTCCTTCTCCTTCTTACAGAGGGAAGAGGAGGGAACTGTGCCCTTCATCAAGTAAAGTGAAGGGTGATGGATGTTCCAGAAGAACCATGCATAGGAACTGGAGGTGTCAGCAAAGAGTTCACTGCCTCAATCTGTGAAAGGTGATTGCTGAATCACAGCAACTTACAGGCCTGCATCGGTGCACTAAGAAAGATCTCTGTTTGAGAGAGAGTCCTTGGGGGTAGCTTCATATGGCACTTGAAGTCCTAGGTGAAAAGAGACTGGTGCCTGCCATTTTTGTGGCTGGAGATTGCCTGGGGAAGCCCACACTTGCAGCATATGTGGGACAACATGCTTCCCATGAGTCAATGATATGCCTCAGAAGGTAACCTGGCTGGAACCATCTTGATAAAGCTCTGCCCAAGAGGGCTGCATGCACAGAGCAAGAGGGTCCAGAAATAGGGAACCAAGGGGTAACACCTGGGGGCAAGGTCAAGAGGGTGCTGCTGAAGACAGGTGCAGTATGCACTTACAATGTCAAAGCCACATATTTTCAACCAAAGTCACCATCCGTATTAGGTTCCCTGCCACACCAAGGGCATCAATAGCCAAGGGACTGGCTGCCTGAGGTTCATGATTATAGAACATGCTGTGCAAGTGCTTCTTTCTCTTTTCCATGACCAGATCCTTGAGCTTTGACATTAGGTAACAGCACCTCACATGGGGCTGAGAACACTGTAGATGTTTCATAAATCTTTCCTCCAAAAATAATTGAATATTTGAACTAGCACATAGAAATCATAAATAGATAGTTGTAAAACAAACTCAGAGTAACATAAAAATAAACATAGAGGGAAGACTTATTTTAGCTTGTTTCTTTAGGAACCAGATATCATTTCTCTTTGGTCCTGCTTGCACAGTAAAAACAACAAAAATAACAAAAACCCCTTTTGCCATGAAATTAAGACATGCATTTTGATGATATTTAATTGTTTTTTTTGTCTCTTTCATACATTTTTTTTGTACCAGGGATTGAACCCATGGGTGCTTAACCAGTGAGCCACATCCCCAACCCTTTCTATTTTTTATTTTGAGACAGGGTCTTGCTAAGTCACTTAGGACCTTGCTAAGTTGCTGAGACTGGCCTTGAACTTGGGATCCTCCTACCTCAGCCTTCCAAGTTGCTAGAATTACAGGCATGTCCCACTGCTCCTGGCTTCATAAAGTTTTTAAAGTAGAAGAGACCTTAGGTATCAACATGACTCAACTCTTCTATTTTGAAGATGATATTATGGTTTGGATCAATGTTCCTCAAAGATCTATTGTCAAAGGCTTGGTCCCTAGCTGATGGCACTAATGGGAAGTGGTGGAACCTTTAAGAGGTGAGGCCTAGTGAAAGGAAGTTAGGTCACTAGGGATGTGCCCTTGAAGGGGATATTGGGACCCTGGCTGGCCCCTGGTTGTCACAAGGTGAGCAGCTTCATCCACCATGCACTCCAGCCAGGATGCACTTCCTCTCCAAAGGCCCCAAAGCAACAGGGTCAATTGACCATATACTGAAACTTTCAAAATTGTGAACCAAAACAAGCCTTTCTTCCTTATCAGTTGATTACCTCAGGTATTTTGTCATGGTACTGGAAAACTCACTAACACAGAGGAGAAAGCTAAGATCCAGTCATGCTGTACCCAGGCCATACAGCCAGAGCAGTGGGGATGAGACATTGGCTTGTTGATATGCTGTCTTTTCTGTCATACCAGATCTTCTCAGCTTGTATTAGAATTCAGTAATACCCAACACCTGTGCCAGGGAGATGCCTTCAGCAATATTTGGGGAAAAGACACTTTAGAAAATGCTATTTATAGGTTATAAGAACAAATACATGGGGCTGGAGTTGTGGCTCAGTGGTGAAGCACTTGCCTAGCATGTGTGAGACACTGGGTTCAATCCTCAGCATTGCATAAAAATAAATAAAGATATTGTGTCCACCTACACACACAATAGCAAAATAAAATTTTTTTAGAAAGAATACATGAAATATGATTTGAAAGCTTTTGGCTAATCAATTGCAAGCCTTATCATGTTAAAGAATCTTAGGATCTTAATCTTATCCTGTACAGATAGGAACTATTTTAGGTTCTTTTGGCCATATGGTCTCTATCGCAACTACTCAACCCTGCTGTGTTGTGCAAAGGCAGTGTTAACAATCTATAAATAAATAGACATGGCTATATTTCAATAAAACTTTATTTATGAAAACAAGTGGTTGGCTGGCTTTGTCCTGAGGGAGGAGTTTGTAACTTCTATACTAATAAATTATCCCTAGAGGGGAAACAAGGATGCAGAAATCTATTACTGTCTGCCTTCTTGTTCTAAAGAAATTTCAGTTATCCAAGTTCAGCACTTTATATTAAAAAAAAAAACCCACACACAGCACCAAGAAAAAACAAGGAAATGTGAACAGCTGCAAGGGGAACAGACTGTCTCACACTGCTTCCCTCACAGACAGGCCTGCTCCCTTCCAGCCTTTGGCACTGGGTCAGACACGACCACACACAGCTATATGGACATGCTACATCCTTCTGTCTCAAGGAGTGTCAGCATAATTCCCTTAGGAGGTCACATTCTACATTTCGCATGAGTTGTTTCAAACAAAGCAGAGAGTAAAATTGGTAATATTCAATTCAAATTTCCCGAATTGGATTTCAAACATAACAATAAAATCAGTTAACATGTCACTTTTTATTTACATTCAAAGCACTAAAATAAAGTTTCATTTTTTACATATTCCATTAGGTCTCACTCTCTTCTGATTTCTTAGTTCTCAAATAGAAGTCTTTGTGTGTTCATAGTTTATGTGCAGTATTTATCAAGATTAACATTTAAAATAGAAAGGGTGGCAAGAAGCTATGAAACCCTGAGTTTGGTGTATCTCGTTAATGCATTGAGAAAACCAAAACTAAGGACCAGAATATATATCCATTGAAACAATTTATAACATTTGCAACTAGACTATTGGCATGGACCAAATAATGAATGGGGTTGGAGAGTCGCAGAGAGGTTTCTTAGCAACCATTTACTTTACAGACACTGAAGAAACTTGCTGCTGGAAAAGATTGAAAGTTTACCAGACCAACTATTTAGCTGCAAAGGATGTGCATGAATGAAATGTGTCTATGGTCCTAATAAAACAAATAACAGCATGCACAATACTACCCTGTGTGATTACAATGAGAATTGAAATGGCTTGCTCTGGAAAGAGACTCTTTTATTAGGAACTTCACAGTTTCTGTGAATCATCTGAGAAGAGCTGGGTGAACAGGAACAAAGTTTCAATGTCACCTTTTTTCAGTGAACTGAGAAGATCAGTCATTGATATTCAATGGTATTTTTTCACATACATTTGAAATCCAGCAAAATGTTAGATTTAATACTAAATATAGGAAACTGATAATTACTTTATGAAGTTGATTTTCTAAAGTTGCATATTGGAGAAAGTCTTCTGAGATCTAAAAATCTACATTTTTCCTGCTCAAGTTTACATATAAACTCGTTACACGAGAAGCTAGGCATGGTGGTACATGTCTTATAGTCACAGCTACTCTGGAGGTTGAGGCAGGAGGATGACTCACTTGAGTCCACAAGTTTGGGGCCCAGACTGGGCAATATAATGAGACCCTGCCTCTTAAAGTAAAAACAAAAAATACTCTTCTTAAGATCTTTGGCATCATTAAACATGATATAGTCAAAAGACAGTATGATAAGTAACACAGGTGTGAAAGAAACACACTGCAAAATCTATAATGGCACTTTCAAAAAATTTAAGGAGCTACCATTAAACTCTACGAAGAATTGATATAACCTGTTCATCTCCCAAATCCAGGAATGATTATACATCATTTTGATATTACCATTTACAAAAAGAAATAAAAATACCCAGACCATTTTTCTTCCTGCCCCCTGCCTCTCTCTCTCTCCCTTTCTTTCTTTCTTTTTTTTTTCTTTTGGTACTGGGGATTGAACCCAGGGGCACTTGGCCACTGAGCCACATCCCCAGCCTATTTTGTATTTTATTTAGAGACAGGGTCTCACTGAGTTGCTTAGGGCCTCACTCAGTTGCTGAGGCTGGCTTTGAACTCGCGATCCTCCTGCCTCAGCCTCCCAAGTGCTGGGATTACAGGCATGCACCACCGCGCCCAGCTTCTCCCTTTCTTTCATACCAGGCATTGAACCCAGGGGTGTTTAACCACTAAGCAACATTCCCGGCCCTTTTATTTTTTATTTTGAAACAGGGTTTTGTTAAGTTGCTCAGGGCCTTGCTAAGTTGCTGAGGCTGGCTTTGAACTTGTGATCCTCCTGCCTCAGCCTCCTGAGCTGCTGGGATTACAGGTATGCACCACCACACCTGGTCCATTTTTCTTTAATGGAGTTAATAAAAAGATGTTTATTTTTATCAGCATAAAAATTGTTTTTCCTAAAAATTTGCATTTCATTAAATTTCTAAATCAACTTAATTTTTTAAATAGTTAAGGAAGGCACTCAAATATTAACCATTAGATGACTCTCCATGTGCACAGAGACTGTGTTCCATTTGTATGAAGGGTGTACTTTCATTTTCTTTGAACACGATCATTAAATTTGTATTATTGCTAACTTTCCCTCCAAATGTTCAGAAAACATAAACAGTCAAGTTTTTACAAATTTTCAACTAAATTTGTTTCTCATTTTAAAAAGTGTGTCAAACCCACAAATAAAGCAGTG